>JAJOOH010001364.1:0-22277 GCA_029582605.1 Solanum gracilifrons | reverse complement strand
AGCCTGCTGATCGCACCAAAAAAGGAGATGACGAGTTAGCTACTGAGCTGCGTCGTGTTTTATTGACCAAGAGATTCTTAATTCTCATTGATGATGTGTGGGATAAAACAGCATGGGACTATTTGAAAATGTGTTTTCAAGGTTCTCAGAATAGGAGTAGAATTATTCTGACAACGAGGCTGTATGAGGTTGCCCGTTATGCTAAATGTAACAGCGAGCCCCATCGTCTGCGTTTACTCACAGATGATGAGAGCTGGAAGTTACTACAGGAAGAGTTGTTTCATGGTCAAAGCTTCCCATGTGAACTCGGAGATGTGGGATTACGAATAGCGAAAAGGTGTGGAGGGCTGCCTCTCTCAATTGTCTTAGTAGCTGGTGTTCTCAAAGAGAAAAAGAAGAAAGCAGATTGCTGGAAAGAAGTAGAAGAAAGTCTTAGTTCACACAACATTGGGAGCTCAGAAGAGAGCATGTCTATAATTGGATTCAGTTACAAGAATTTACCAAACCATCTAAAACCGTGTTTTCTCTATTTTGGAGGATTTTTGAGGGGCAAGGATATTCCAGTCTCGAAATTGTCACGAGTGTGGTTAGCAGAAGGAATTGTTGAAGACAGTAAGGAAAAAGGATCAGAAGATGCTGCCCAAGATTACCTGAAAGATCTTATTAGAAGAAATTTGGTAACGGATATGGAGAAGAGATCCAATGGAAAATTGAAAACCTGCCGTGTTCATGATTTGTTGCATCAATTCTGTGTGGAAAAGGCCAAGCAAGATAATTTCCTGTTCTGGATATATAGGTACAAAAATTTATATCGATTTTACTATGATAATCTTCATCACAGTTCTCATTTTCATGTTTTTTCTTTGAACAGAGGCCATGGTGTAGATTCCATTTCTTATCCTGAAAAGCCCGAGATATACCGCTTGTCTATATATTCTAAATGGGATAACTTTGCTCAGTGGCAGCAGGCTGGATCAATTGTTCGTTCTTTGCTATTCAATGCCAGCAGTGATGATTATTACCCTGCAATGGCACATGATATCTCCTTCATCATTAACAGATTCAAACTTGTTAAGGTGTTGAATTTGGAATCCATCAACATAGGTGATACCTTTCCCAATGAATTAAAATCTCTAATTCATATGAGGTACTTCGCTGTTCGAACATCTGCTGATTCTATTCCTTCATCCGTATCTGATCTTTGGAATCTTGAAACTTTTGTGGTTAACGGATTGCATAGAGTGTTGAAGTTACCATGTTCACTTTTCAAGATGTTTAAATTGAGGCATGTACATGTAAATAGTCGTGCTTCATTCAGTCTGCACGATAACATGTGTGAGTCACAATTAGTTAATTTGGAGACCTTTTCCACTCCATGTCTCTCCCCTGGTGAAGATGCAGAGAAGATATTGAGAAGCATGCCAAATTTGAGAAAGCTGAGATGCATAGTTGAGGGATTATTGGGTTATTCAACTAAAGGAAGCATTGTTCGTTTTCCTAGATTAGACTTTCTACATCAGCTTGAATCTCTGAAGCTGCTTTCGTACAGTTATCCAACTAAACATCCTCACGAATTCAATTTCCCCTTAAATCTGAGGGAATTGACTTTGTCAAATTTTTGTCTACCTTGGACACAAATTTTGACAGTTGGCAAACTTCCCAACTTGGAGATTCTAAA
This sequence comes from Solanum gracilifrons, assembly GCA_029582605.1. NCBI lineage: Eukaryota > Viridiplantae > Streptophyta > Magnoliopsida > Solanales > Solanaceae > Solanum > Solanum gracilifrons. The sequence continues at coordinate 20,599 of JAJOOH010001364.1, read as the reverse complement.
GTTACTTTTCAGAGCCTTTGTAGGGGCTGAATGGGAAGTGAAAGATTCAGATTTCCCTAAACTCAAATACTTAAAATTGGACAACCTCAACATTGCAGAGTGGTCTGTCATGGACGATGCTTTTCCTAAGCTTGAACGTTTAGTGTTAACGAAATGCAAGTGGCTTGAGAAAATCCCTTGTCATTTTGAGGATGTTGCATCTCTAGAAAACATTGAAGTAAACTGGTGCAGCTGGTCTGTTGCCAATTCAGCCCAGGAATTTCAAACAACACAACATGAAGATATGGCAAATTATGCGTTTAGAGTTATAATACAACCTCCAGATTGGGACACAAGATCATCTCATTGACTCTTATCCGGTATGTTCTTTCCATTTTCCTGTTTCACCATATTTGTTAGTATTATACTTGTCTTGGTTACCAAAAAGAATATTTTTTTATTCATTTTAAGCTTGTAAACAGAAAGACGGAGCATGGCCTCAGCTCGAGGGATTTTCAGCAAGAAATGAAGTGTTTGAATAAATGTCAACATTGATTTGTAATGACTCTGTAAGCAAAAGCTCATTTGTTTTTTTGGAAATTTGAAATGATTGTTACTGGCTACCATACTACTTACTGTTTAGAAATTTATGTTTCTTCAAGTGTTTGAATAAATTGCAGACTTGATTTATGATGTAACTTTATGAGCAAGAGCTCGTGTAATCTTTTCTGAATCTGCAGGAATTTTTGCAAATTTTGAAATGACTATTGTTTCTGCCGTTGAGAAATTTATGTTAGTGTTACGTATCCTGAAGATCCAATTACTTAGAGAACTGCTTTTCTTCAGTTCCTAAGAAAAGCTATTACTGTAATGTAGATGAATAAAATGGAATAGTTGTAATGAAAAGGTTAAATCCCGCATTTCTTAGAGAACTGCTTTTCTTCAGAAGATTAGGTGTTTTTCTCAACGCAAATTCCGCATCCTCCATACAAGAAAAACATGGAGTGGACCACTAATACATGTAGCACAATTGGCAACTTCAAGATTCCGTGTTGTTAGAATGATTCTACTTCCATTATTGACATCATGAAAGCAAGGCCTTCCGTGCTACAAAGAGCTTCATTCATGGGCTTGATGAAAAGGTATATCTTGATGCTATTCTATTACTTACAAGGCAAAAAAAAAAGGTCTTCAGCTTGAGATTGCAAAATATCTGTCAATGTACTACATTACATGCTAAAGAATTCAAGTCGGTTTATCGCAGACAAGTGCATCTCTGAAGTTCACAGTCTTGAACCCCATGGGGCGAATTTGGACTATGGTTGCTGGTGGAGGAGCTAGTGTCATCTATGCAGATACTGTATATATCTATCCTTGGAAAATGCTATTCGATGATACCTTCTTTGATTATATATTCTATTGTCTAAACTTGTCATTTTACCTTAACAGGTAGGTGATCTTGGATATGCTTCTGAGCTTGGGAACTATGCAGAGTACAGCGGTGCTCCCAATGAAGAAGAGGTCTTGCAGTATGCTAGAGTTGTAATTGATGTAAGGATAAACTAGTTACATAAAACTTTGGCTTAAGTCATCTCCGACGCCTTAAAGTTGTCCACATATTTTACTTGGACACCTCAATTAAATCTTGTACCTATTGAACACCTCTACTACTTTGAATTGATACCAATGGAGCACTTTTTGCTTATTGTTAGGTATTATATAGGAAGAAAGGAGAGAAGCACGTTTTATTGAATTGGAAACAAGTAGGAATTGGAAACGAGTAGGAAAGGGAGAAGTTAGTAGCGCCTCCAATTCCTTTTCTTATGTTCACCAACTTTCTTTACCAAACACTCTTTCTTATCTTCTAGTAACTTCCAACTTTCGTCATCATTAAGCATTCGAAGATGAACTGGGCCACTAATAGATGTAGCACGATTGGCAACTTTCGTCATCATTCGAAGAATGATTCTACTTCTATTATTGGCATCATGGACACAAGGCCTTAAATAATCCCATACACTAGATTCCCACACATCATCAACAAGGACAAGATATCTTTTGGAAAATAAAGTTCTACGAAGCGCATCAGCTAATTCATCAGCATGTTTCTCTCTACGATCAGAGTCCTCACCGGTAAAGGAAACGCCTTGTGAATGATGTGGTAGATAATCACTTTGATAGGCTCAACATTCCTCGGGAGATTTTAAGTCATTTTATTGACCACTTGTTTGGATGGTTGTTACATATTGAAGAGAATGAGAAAAATAGTCTTTTATATTTGATACTCCCTTCATCTCAAATTGATTGAATTGTTGAGACATTTTCCATTTTTTCAAATTAACTTAATTGTTCAATCTTCAAGACTACTTTTAAAATATTCTTATAATTTTACCCTTTATTAGTTAGTATTTGAATTAGTGAGTATTATAATTAATGGTTAGTTATTTTGATCATAAATTTGACAATAATTAATAAGGGTAAAAATGGAAATCTATGCCTAATTTATATTTTAATCTTCTTTTCTTAAAAGATGTGAAACACCAAAACAATTCAATTAATTTGAAATGGAGGGAGTATCAAATATATGGAGGTCAATAATGGAGTCTCGAGCAATAAGAAAACAGGACCAGATGTCATTTAGCTCTTGCTTAAGAGATGTACGATACAACAACAATCTCAGCCATTCATGAGAAAATGGAGTGAACAGGCTAGGAGTTTAATTCCCTGATGTTGCCATAGCGAAAGTATTTGGTTCTGAAATTATAATTTAGTAGGTTTGGAAATCGGTAATGTAGGTAGCTCCTTTCCCAACATATTCAACGACCTATATTCCTACGCTCTGTCCCTCAATATTAGGATTAATTCCATTAGTAACAAGATCACTTTGAACAACTCAAACCACAATTCTATTTCCACCAGTTGTCCCTGCAACAATAGCCAAAGAGTTATCCTTGTTCGAATTAATATTCCCATCCAATTGCTGCCCGTATTGTGATCACCTACAAGTTTTTCAATATTTTTTTCCCCAGCTCTCTTAGCATTCAAAAAATCACGGGCATCTTCCTTTAATTATGTCATATTGTTAGCCTCAGAATTAGGCTAGATAAGTGCAACATCTCACCCAACTTCATCACCTAATTGAGTACCTTGAGACAAGGTTTACCCCATAAACAAGCGACATCTTTTTTGTTCATGCCCTTTATGTTTACAATGAGTGCAATACAGTGGAAGATTATCATAGACATTTTTTTGATAATTTTACCCAATTCTTTCTCCAATAATTGTAGTCTTACACGATTTGGATGCTTCTCTTGTAGGTCTAGGATTAACTTAACCCTAACAGTACTTGGCCCAATGCAATCTGTTGGAAAATATATTCCAAGAACACAAAATTTATACGAAGAAGAACAAAAATATTAAAGTTTGATAACATGAACAACGAACACATAATTGAAGGCTTGACGCGCTACTCAATATTTGCTATAGATTAGGTCTTTAGGATTAATTTTTGTTTTAAATTGTAAGGTATTGCAAGATGTAAATTTTAATTCACCATTTGCAGGTTTCGACCTTTGCTTCTCGCCACCCTTGGTTGAATTTTGCAAGGACAAGGAAATACTTTGTACTATGGAGCAAAAAATAAAGGAGTTGGATAGTGATATTCTTGTTTCTGAATTTTTTGTTCCTAATTCTACAAGTTCTTCTGAACTTATAGTAGGCCCGTGCTTCAGGGAAGGATTTCCTCCGGTGATTGAGCCATTTTATCCATTAACATAAGGAGAAAACCTGGTTGGCACCAAAGGAAAACATGGAGGTCATGGCCAAATGTAACTAAATGATGGATTGATTGGGTTGATCGACTAAGAAGGTAAAATGGGAGACGTGGAGAATGCTTGTATATATGCTGCTATCCAGTTATCTAAAATTGACATTACCTCATGACAATGGTCTTATCTATGTTGCTTTGTGATTTTGTCAATCTCAAGTAACTTCTCCCATTTTACCTTTGGCATGATGGGTCTACTTGTATTGAACATTGTTGCTTTGATAGGGCTTAGACATCATGGTGGGGAGATTAGTGCAATCCTCGACATCTCTAATTCAACCTTTACTTTTCCAAAGAGCGAGAAATATTAAACAATACCTTATTAGGAGTTTATCAAGGTCAACAGAGAAAGAGAGGATGTAGTGAAGGATGAACATATCGGTTTCCTAACTATGTGGCTTTGCAAGTTACATTTTTTCCAATGGTTCATTAAGGGTAACCATGGAATATAACCAATTAGACATTGCTCTTTCTTCAGGCAGGAAGATTGTTGTGTCTCCTTTTGTATTATCTCATCTATATAGAGGTTGTAGAAATTTAGTTACCATAGAGTTTTGTCCTACAAGGGGCCCCTTTTGGATCCTATAGCTATATTCTTGAATCTAACCTTTGTCTTATGATTCATAAAACTGTCCAACTTTTGGGCTTGCCCTGGCTCAAGGCAAGTTAAAACAAAATAGCTTCTGAGAATTCTTTTATTCATTGTTCACTCTATTTTCTCCTAAATGGCTGAGATTGCCACGGTATCATATATCTCTTAAGTAGGAGCTAAATGACATCTAGTCTCGTTTCCTTATTGCTCGAGACCTCTAGTATGACCTTACATTAGGCAATTCAAGTGTTGGCAAACCTGGAGTTTTACTCTCCTAATCAATTAGCATGATAGTTTGGCATCAAACAAATAACGCCTCTCCCTCCTTATCAGTCAGTCAATACTTCATCACTCGGTGTAGGATTATTTTCGATTCAGTAAATTGTATTTAAAAAGTGGATTCAAGGTTTGTTCAATTGAAGATAAATTTTTCAGTTGTGCAATTTCACGCAAATCCAAAATCTACGCCATCATTTGAGTCCTGGTGGTGGACTTATATTCGTAAAACTCAGATTGAATCAGCTGAGGAGATCCTAGATAGGATTATTGCTGGAGAAGCAACCAAGAAAAGGAGGAACAAATGTATTGTATGAAACTTTTGCCTTCTAAGTTTCTTGGTTGCTTCTCCAGCAATAATCCTATCTAGGATCTCCTCAACTGATTCAGTCTGGGTTTTATGTATATAAGTCCACCACCAGGACTCAAAGGATGGCATAGATTTTGAATTTGCATGAAATTGCACAACTGAAAAATTTCTCATCAATTTAACAAACCTTGAATCCAATTCATGAATTCATATTACTGAATCAAAAATAATCCTATCGAGTGATGGAGTATTGATTGACCGATAAGGAGGGAGATCTGTTGTTTATGTCATGTCAAACTATCGTGTTAATTGATTTAGAGAGTAATACTCCAGTCCAGCTTTGCCAATACTTGAATTGCCCAATGCAAGGCCATACTGGAGGTCTGAAGCAATAAGGAAATTGGACCAAATGTCCATTGAGCTCTTTCCTAAAAGATGTATGATGCAGCGACAATCTCATCCATTCAGAAGAAACTAGAGTTCACATGCTAGGAGTTCTAGAGGAGCATGAATAAAAGAAGTGAACGCATTCTCGGAAGCTATTATGTTTTAACTTACCTTGAGCCAGGCAAGCCCAAAAGATGGACAATTTTTTGAATTATAAGGCAAAGGTTAGATTCAGGAAAATAAGATTGCATCTAGAATGTAGGATCCGTAAGGAACCTTCTGCAGCACCAAACTATATGGTAACTAAATTTCTATATCCTCTATATAGATGAGATATTGCAAAAGGATCCAAAGTAATATTCTTACCTGAAACAAGAGCAATGGCTAATTGCCTATATTTCATTGTTACCCTTTATGTGCCTAAAAAGTTTGCATAGAGGTCAGGACACCGTTTACCAGTTGTAACCTCCTTACATAAGATAAGAATTCAATAGTCCATGTTATAATCTTTCCCAACATAATGTCTATAAGAGGTTGACATTGCCCTACTAACAAATTCCTGGAGCTTAGAGGTACCCCAAGATACCTGAAAACAAAGAGTTCCTTTGTGAACCCTGTATTATTGTAGTATCAACTGTTGGGTAGATTCTGATACTCCACCAAAATATGCACAGCTCTTGGCCTTATTTGCTATGAGTCAAGAGACACTTGAGAATTTTTGAAAAACACTCATATAGTAAAGTAATTGAAGGTATATCGCCCCTACTAAACAATATGAGGACATGATCAACAAAGCTTAGTTGTAGCAAGGACAAATATGTAGGGAGATAGAGGGTCCCCTTGCCTCACACTTCTCTTAGCTTGAATAGGTGGAAAGGGGCATATGTTAATCATGATGTAGTAGGATATTGTCCTAACACAGCTCATAATCCATGATGTGAACTTATTAGGGACCTGCATACCAGCTTGCACCTCCTCAAGGAAATGACATTCTTAAAGAGTCATAAGCCTTGAATATACATTTAGGTGATATTCGTTTTCTTTCATATCCTTTGACCATGATGTATAAGAACATTATCGGTCAATATTTTACTTGGAACAAAAACAGCTTGACCTGGATAAACAAGATACTTCATAACACTTTAAAGTCAATGTGTGAGCATTTTAGAAATGATCTTATATATGGTGGTGTAACAAGCGATACACCTATACTCTTTGATTAAGTTTGGATGTTGTACTTTTGAAATAAGTGTGAAAGATGTTCTATTAATAGGAGCATACATTTCATTTGTTTACAAAAAAATTAGGACAATACCTTATCACCAATGACTGACCAGGCTTGTTTAACGAAATGAGAGATGAACCCATCTTCTCCTGGAGCTTTAGAGTCCCCAATACCCTTGATTGATTTTTTAACATCAGTATCAGTGAATGGTAGTATAAGGGACAATTGTTGTGCTTTTGTAAGGACAGGTCCAACTTTAAGCACTTCTGGTTGTGTAGCTGGCATATGAGTGGTGATTTGTCCTAGTAGCTCCTTGTAAAATCCCATAGTTTCCTTGGTTATTAATGATGGTTCTCTAATGACAGTTCCATGCTCTTTGGTTAGCATAGTGATTTGATTCTATGACTTCCTTCTTTTTATACTAGCAAAGAAATAGACAGTGTTAGCATCACCTAGCTTGAGTCATTGTATTTTGGGTTTTTATTTACATATTCCCTCTTCAATCAAACTTCATTTGTCCAACTCTATTCTCAATGTTTTATTTTCATCAAGCATGCTTTGAGGTACTGGAACAACCCTCATATGACTTTCTTTATCTATGAGTTCTCTTCTAAGTTGAACTCTACACCCATAAATTCTTTATGGTTTAACTTCTACATTTTTATCCTCGCTAGCTTTAAATTTCTACATACCCCTTTCATGCCTCCACCTAGTATCTACCAAATTGCTTGTACCTTACTCGTGAAATCTGGATGTTGTCCTAAACAGTTGTAGAATCTAAATGGCCTTTTTCTTGTATCTCTTTGTTACACTATTGACAAGCCTATATGAGAGTGATATGAGAATGATGGGTCCATAGCTAGGGCTTGTTGTGCTGGCATATTATTTATCTATGCAACATCAATTATTGCTCTATCAATTCTATTATATACATGTCCATTTGTTTGAGTGAAGTTCCTTCCTCCTGTATGTAATTCATATAAGTTGCAATCGGTCGAACATTCTCTAAATCCTCTTATTTCTGCAACATTCACTTGACTACCAATAGGTCTCTCTTCTTGTGTTAAAATAGAATTGAAATCCCCCATGATCAACCATGGCTCAATTATATGATTGTTCAACTAGTGTAAATTAACTACATACTATTGTGAACTAGAATTGCACAATACTATGTTTTATATCCATCAACCCATGTATGTATTGATTTGATTTATCCATCTTACTGAAGTTAATTTCATTAGGATTCCAAACTACCTATATTCATCCTCTCACAATGGTGTTTGCATTGGTGCACCACTCCCAGCATGGCATAACTTTATTTATAATAGACTTTCTCTTTATGATCTAACTCTATATTCACATATTGCTATGTGATTCACTTTATTCCTCCTTACCAACAGTTTCATCACCTTATGATTCACCTCTTGGATGAAGCCTCTCACATTTCATATTACTATCAAAGATTAGAGGGGGGTTTAGGGGGTATATCTATACTGTCCCCACCTGCTTCTTCACTCTATTGCCCATTTTCATAGTTATCATTCCCTTTGTTGGTATCTATATCTGGCCTGCTACCCTGGGTAGGTATGACACCTCTCCTTATAGAGGCTTTATACCTAACAGTTTTTCATTCTCCCTACTCTTGTATTGCATCTTCCTCAAAGTGATTTTGCAGTTCATGTGGCTCAGTTATTTCTCGACATATACTATTTACCTTCTATTTATTTCTCACCGTGGTAGGCTATCATTCCTTCTTATGCTCATAAACCTGGCCTTTCTTATGAACTTGTGGAGGTGTTGTTGGTGGTCGGGACACAACTACAATAGGCATGAGAGCTGCCACACTCAAATCTCCACAAGGAGAAGACAACATGGGGTAACACTTGTGTATGTTTAGCTTATGAAGATAATCAAAAAGTAATTAACACATTATGGGAAAATCAGTTTGCTACCATGGTTATTTCCATTCCAGTGAACAATATATCCCTTGTCAATTTAATGCCTTTGTATAAGAAATTCCTTCCTAATCATTGGAAAGGTTGGGTGAGCAACATGGGTATTCGAGGCAACAACTAATGTCTACAAGGAATGACCAAAATGTTGAGAAATGTAAGATCTTAATTTATCAAACTAAATCTAAAAAAAAATTGGTTATTTATAATAAGGAGCAACAAGGTGCGACAAGTTCTTTGAGGTAGGCACATATAGTAATGAAGAGGAAGAGCATGTCACTTTTCCTCCTTTGCACAACAACATTTCAAGGATAGATTCTAAGATACAAAAGCACCAATACAAAGAATAGGAAAGCAATGCAAATAACTCAATCCCAAGGTACACAAATATATAAGGCAAACACAACCATACTCAATATCCAAATCATACAATGATACAATGTAAATGATGAATGAAAGGAAGTAAGAAGTCCAGAAGAAACCTCGGGCCACCCGAAATGATTTCTCGGACTTATCAATAATGTACCAATAACACAATTACATGTTAATGGGCCTCCCGAAATGATACCTCGAACTATCAATAGTATACCAGTAACCCAGATATATGTCAACGAGCCATTCAGAACGGTACATCAGACTTATCAACAAGTACAAATAGTAGAATGTAGCCCATAACTAAGTTTCCATTTAGATCATGGAGTCTCAGGAACTACCAAATTACTCGAATAAACTTTGATTTCATCATTTTCAAGGCGTTAACAAAGATAAGGAAGCAAATGTAACTATTATGCTCAAATATCATATCAAATCCCAAACCTTAACATCAGAACCAAAATCCATCAAATACACATTTGGGTAATTCTTTTCACAACACAGATGTACTAACTTGGGACTCTAGCTAGTCCAACTTCACGACCTCATGCCCAACAATCAATATCAACATAGTTTATGAGCTCAAAAGTACCACAAAAGCAACCAAACAATTCAAAACAAGCCAAACGCGCGGCAACCTAAGTTTCATGCCACCTATAAGCCATTTGTAAGGATACTACATGATACAAACCATAAGTATCAACCTAGACTAAGGCCTACCATCTAAAAACTACACTAAGCAACCCAGCAAAGGATGTAAGTCGACTAAGGATCAAGTAAGCCTAAACTAGTCCTACATTCCAACCTACTCATATGAACTACTTAAATATAATCAATCTAAATGAGCTAAGTCTAAGAAAAGGAAACAGTAACCTACTAACATGCATGTATAGAATAACCACATGTTCCCCCTCAAAAGCCAATGACACATCAATCTGAACTGAATCCTACTAAAACATGTAAGACTCATCGAGAACATACTGTCTTAACATAAAGACATGAAACACATGATGAACACTCGAAAGAGTTGGAGGCAAGTCTATTTCATAAGCCACATCTCATATCCACCTGAGAATATCAAACGAGCCGATGAACCTGGAGCTAAGCTTGTCCCTCCTTCTGAACCTCATCACGCCCTTCATGGGCAACACATATAGAAATACCCGATCACCAACCACAAACTCCAAGGGCCACAATCTTTGATCAAAATAAATTTTATGCCTAATCTAAGCAATACAGAGTCGCTACTAGATCACACAGACACTATCCATAGAATCATGCAACAAGTCGGTGCCCCACAGTCTAACCACAAAAGCATCAAACCAGCCCACTAGAGAACAACACCTCTTACCATATAACGCCTTGAATGGGCCCATCTAAATACTCGAATGGTAGCTATTATTATATTCAAACTCTGCCAAAGCGTAGAACATATCCAACTGACCTACAAAATCTATAGCACAACCCAAAACATGTCGTTCAAGACCTGAATAGTCCTCTCAGACTGAGCATCATCTTGAGGATGAAAATTTAATACTGAGATTAACTCGCGTATCCAACTCTTTCTAAATAGACCTCCATAAATGTGATGTGAATTGAGTTCCACAATATGAAATGATAGACACCAGCACCTATGCATATGGACAATCTTTCTAATATAAATCTGGGTCAACCTCTCTGAACTGTACTCATTCTGAACTGGTAAAAAGTGAACAAACTTGGTCAATCGATCTACCATGACCTAAATAGAATCAAAGCTCTGAAAAGTAAATGGAAATCCAACCACAAAGTACATGGCTATGCACTCCTATTTCCACTACGGAATGGGTAACCACCGGGTCAAACCATATGGCTTCTGGTGCTTCTACTTCACCTGCTATTAGTTCAAGAACTCAGCCACGAGTGCTAGAATGTCCCTCTTCATCCCACACCACTAGTAGTGCTACCTCGGATCGCAATACATCTTCACAGCACTAGGATGAATAAAATATCTAGAAAAATGGAACTTCTGCGATGGTTGACTGTAGGGAACTCATGGGAAAAAACCCACTATACCACACTCAAAGAAATCCCTACTAGAAGAAAAATTATTGAGATAACTCGGCTTAACTTGACTGGCCACCACGACTTATATATCCCAAATGTGTACCCCGAGAAGTCATAACTAAAGCTTGACCCATCTGACCATTGGCACCTTCAGTACCATGATCTTTGATTTGTAGATCTCCCTAAATCGGCTTATTAGGCTAGGCCTGTTGCGGGTAACCTCTGCCCAAAGACCCTCTACCATAGAATTGAGACCCATTGAAACCACTTTGACGACGAGGTCTATTGTCGCTACCTCAATAGTCCTCATAATGAATCCTCTCAAAAGTGTGTGCATGGTCAACTATCTAAATAAAAGAACAGATCGATGCCAACATCTGCTCTATAGGTAATCAAAGTAGAAATGAGAGCATTCTAACAAATTTGTGCACCCTCTCGTGCTTTGTCGGCATAAGCATAACCACATATCTAGCTAATTCATGAAATTGTATCTCATACTGTACAATTGACAATGATCCCTGAGTCAAGTTTGTGAACTCATCCCGCAACTGTTACCTTAGGCTGCAAGGTACATATTTCTCTAAGAAAGCCTCGACGAACTAAGCCCATGTTATTAAAGGTAACCTGACTAGCCAGTACTCAAGATAAAACCTCCACCACTACTTTATTAAGCTATCTAGATAAAAAAAAAAACAATGCAATCAACCCCATGAGAATCCACTAAATTGAGGTTATGCAACCTTTCCTAACAACTGACTAGAAACTCGTGGGCATTATCGCCCACAACACCTATGAACCTGAGAGGACCCAATCTAATGAACTGTCCCAATATCTTCTGCTCCTCAAAATACATAGTCGGCCTAGCTGCCATAAGTGGATCAAATGCTGAAACTGGTTGAACCACTAAACGAGGAGTCGCAACAGTGTAATGTACCCATCGAATCTAAACACCTTGTGCCCCTACCTGGGCTGAAGTTTGAGCCTCGTCTCTACAAATTATCTGTGACATACCCTACATGAAGTTAAGGACCCTGGCTGAAGAATCCTGAAGAAATAGCGTGGCCACGAATCTTGGTGGAGGTTGGCTTGCCCCACACCATCTAGTTGTTGTTGAACATGCTCAACCTCTATCTCGGGGTCTAGTGACGGTGCCCACTCCTAGTCTCTAGTTGGTGTTGCAGACCATACTCTACCTCGACCTCTACCTTTATTTGCGGCTTTATCTGGAGGTGGAAGACTCTCGCCTACCCGCGGATGACCTCGTCCTAGCTATCTAAGAAAGAGTGAAACAAATAGATCTTAGATATTATTATAATCACCAATGCATGATAAAAAAAATAAGTACAATGAAGTTTCCTAAGAACGCCATATAGCCTCCTGAAAATTGGATACGGATGTCAGCGTACCGATCTGTGAGACTCTACTAGGTTCTTGGTCCTGTACTTGTGAGACCGATAAACCTAAAGCTCTGATACCATGCTATCACAATCCAAAATCCGGCCATGATGGCGCCTACTCGGGGGTTAAAGTAGGCGTCATCATGGCTCGATTTCAGGTCTCAAAACTTTCTCATCCACCTCGAGAAGTGTGGAACCCAACACAACACCACACAAAATATACAAGACAGTTATGGGAAGGGGCAAAATAGTAAAAGCACACAAAAACCCATAATGAGATCGAGGGTCATTACATAATTGAGCCATGCAACTTCTGTTTTTATTCCTAGAAGTTCCAAATCAGTAACGCATGAAAAAGTTTAGATATTGAAATGTTTAGTTTTCTAAAACCTATTAACACTAAGAAACAACTATAAGTTGGTGGTAGTAGTCATTTCTCTCCAGAAAAATTTGATAAACATGAGGACATCTTTGAGGAAGGTAAGAAGAGGATGTGTTGGATCATTGTTTTACAAATACCACTAGAAATGCAAATATTTTCCCAGACAATAATGCAATAACAAAAAGAAACATGAAAGAAAGAATAGTTGGTGTTTTATTAGGAAAACATTATTTGACTGGTTTAGAGTCGCCACTTAATTTTTAAGAAAAAATCAAGAAAAACTATTGTTTTCAAAAGACTAAAACAGAAATCTAGTGAAAACTTTAAAAAGGGTTCGAGGTTCTTATTAATATTTTAGGAAGGTTTTTAAGGCACCTAGAATATCCGCTAATGCGGTTATCCGACAATTAATTTATTTGGCTAAAATAATTTTAACTTAACTTAAATTGCAAATTGAATTACTCTATAGTTAGAACTATTTAAAAAAGGGAAAGAGAAATATGAAACTACTATCTAAGTGAGAGAATTTGTAAAAAATTAATTTTTAGGCCTCGTTAAAGGTGATTGATTTAGTTAAGTTATAGAATCAAAACGGGTATCGTTTAGGGATTTGAATTTTTCGACCTTAAGATTAGTATATAGTGGAAAATAACGAGTAAACAAACATAACAAAGAAAGGAGGGAAAGAGATTTGGGCCCAAATCCGGTTTTCCTGTCCGCCTGGGCCAGTATTTGGGCCCATTTTTTATTGGGCCTTCGGCCCATTTGAGTCACCTGCACCTATCCTATACTAACGTGAAAGAAATATTTTTCTTTGGGCCTTAGGCCCAATTTTTCACCTGTCCTAATTTCTAACAAGATAATGAACATAATGACTAAATAGGCTTAGGCCCAATAATAACAAAATACGATCTTGAAAATTTAAGGCTTTTTGGGCCCGTTTCTTGCGTTAATACAGTGTATACAGTGAATGTAAATCACTGTATATTCCCTGTATCCTGCTGTATACAGCTTCCTCTCGACTCTCAAGCACCTGTAAAATTGATCTCCAGCCCTATACTTCGGTTTTCATATTTTTGACGAGACAGATTCAAAGGAATCGATAATTTGGCCCTCCATGGCCAATCCAAAAATGTAGATAAAGAGGAAGGAGTCCAGTAGACTCAATGGCATCCACATATAAACACAAGAAATAAAAATATATAAGCAACCACCTATTGATTCAATATAAATAGAAGAGCGCTCAAATAGCGTTAAATAAGCATATGTATTACCACTCTTAAGACTTTAAATCGTCAAAAAATAAAAATAAATCATAGCAAGGCATAATCCAAATTACACATGATAAAACATTATTCACAGGAGCATTTAAGGCTATCAGTAAGCAACAAAGCAACTAAACCAATAATGATCAAACTTAATACCCAAATAATAAGTCTTAACATACTGATTATTCACCATCTGATGAATTGGAACAGACTATGCAATTAAGGAAGCTTTCAAAGAGAAAAACAAAAAGAAATCAACTAAACGAAGACAGTGACAAGGAAACAAAATTTCGTTCCAATGACTGAATTAGAGTAAAACACCCCAAAAATATTTTGAATGAAAAACTATGACAGAACTAGCGCATAATTTTGTGCATGAATAGGAATAGTATTCGACATTTGCAATTCTTATAAAAAAGAGGGGGGGGGGGGGGGGGGAGAGAGGGAGGGATAGCCACGCTTATTTACTATTCGAACACGGATAAAAAAATACAATAAAGAAAACTACACTACATCACACATGAACTCCAAATTAAAACTAACTTATCACTACTATTAGCACACTTTGAAAACCTCGAGAGAAAGGATAGAGAATGTCGTCTGTAAGTCGGTTAAACACGGAGTTAAAGAGAGGAACACTTAAGGTAAATGGGCAGCCAACTTATGCTTCCATGGTCCAATCAAAGAGACAAACCTGCCAGAACTAGACCCGAAAGACAAGGACATGGCGATTCAAAATCAAAAGAGGCAAAATGAGGGGGCCTATTGTTCAGCTACTAATTTCATTACAGAAAACAGGCAGTCAAAGGAGGAAGAACAACATGATTTACTCGCAAATTCGCAGATTTAACTCAACATTAGAAGAGTCGCAATAAATATCTTGAAATGAGCCAGATAAGACATGCTGACCAGTAAAATAGCAAAAAGGGAGTTCAAACAGAGGAGCAATGATGCTAATACAAAGCATAACATTAATTCGACATCCAAACTGAATCATAGTAATCGATTAAGAACAAAGCACCACATTAACATATTACTAACTCAACGACTAATAGTGAACCCACCATAATATAAGGCTTTTTCGACATCAAAATATCATTCCGAAAATAGAAGAAGGGGTGAAGGAACATTGTGAAGAAGAAGATATTACCTTTCTATGGGCAGCGAACCGGAGACAGCACAGGTAGAGAAGATAGTGACTTCTTCCGAAGGAGAATTCAAGAATTTGAAAACTCACGCCACGAAGTAGAATATTCGAACCGACTTCGAACAGAGACCCCTTTCTAAGCTTAAGACTAGAAGATTGCCCTTTAATTTTCTCTAAGTGTAAAGAATTTTATTGCTCCAAAAAACCCTTTTTCCAGTGAACAACAAAACCACTCATATAGAAGGGCAATTGGGTTCGTTTTTGGGGGGAAAACGGACGAATTTTTCGAACAAACCAGGACAAATTTCAAATTCCAACCCCCCAAATCTTTCACCATTTTGGATAAACAACCTTTTTTCTTGCAATTTGCCCTATTCCGGAAGAGGAAAGGGAAGATGGACGATTGGGATCGATCCCGTTGTCCTTGAGGCGAGACGTGTCTTGATCTCAAGGCCCCCAAGGACAAAGCACATCGCTAGCAGCTGCTGGAAGCGTACTGTATTCAGAGGCAAAAGAAGAAAACGACAAAGACGCCAGCGTACAGCCCACCTGCGATTCCTATCTATCTCTGTTGCTTTTCCGTTTGTTTCACCATTTGGACTGTTGTTGGAACGTTTGGATCTCTTGGTTGAAGAAAAGAGTTGGGCCGGGTTGGGTATTGGTGTTGTATTATTACTATTGTATTGGGTTTGGGATGGGTTTCTGATTTGGGGCTGTTATTGAATGGATTGGGCTTTGGGAATTGGGTCGTTTGGTTGCTAAAAAATTAGGAGTAGAGGGCCCAAATTCTTGGTCTTAAAATGGGTTTGAGGAATTGGCTTAGGAAAGTAGCCACATGAACGTGGTTATGACCAAATGGAAATTACGAAGCTAGCTGAATTGAATTTAATTGGTTGTTCGACGAAAAACTAAATAAGACGAATTAGTATAAATTAAATAAAGAGTTTCTTAACTTCAAACGAAATAAAATCGCAAACTAATTAACCTAAAATTATAATCACAACTTAAACAAACTTCTCGAATTAAAGGAATAAAACAATTAAGTTGATAAGCTAAATAACATAAAATTATAAATACACTTTAAACCCAATTACTCCAATTGAAGATTTAATTAAAATACAATCTTTTTGAGACGATTTTTGAATATTCATAAAATATACTAATTACATACATAAATATGTAAAAATATGAGTATTGTCTAAAAATTATAATAAGTGACATAACTTATTTAAAATAATTTTAAAAAGAAATATTTCGGATTTTATAAAGTCAATTATTTCAAATCGTTCGAAATTTAAGCAACTCGAAAATTAATCTATCGGGGAGGGTCAAAATTAGGTGTCAACAACTGTCCCTCATTTTACTCGGATTGATGCAAGAAATTCGAGGGAAATGAAATTGACAAATCTAATTTTGACCGACCACATCTTCATCCACCACTGAAATGGGATTTGGTACGAACATTAGGAATTATGGCCGAACCTTGGAAATGGGTTTCCTACATATCTCAGGCTATATGAGAATTCAGGCCACTTGTAGTTCGATACGCTTGATTTGACGCATGATTTGAAAGACTTCAAAAGTCATCCCGATATCGAATTATGAAGAGACCGAAATGCTCGAGAATAAGATTAAAAGCGAATGTTGGAATACAGCCGAGTTTTCGACAATGATCCCGCCTACATATCCTCAACTCAGGAAATTAGGCTGCTTGTAGTTCAACTCAATCGGTTGAAAAGGAAATCTATTATGCAAGATAACCTTCGGTTTAGGAAGAGTGACAAAATAAGTCGAGTTATGAAAAAGAGGCTTGCAACCTCTTAGCCATGAATGTGGCGCGCTTCACACCCATAAATAAGAACTTACACGGACATAATTTCCAAGGCTCTTGGTGTACTGTCATTCAGATTGGAAAGTTGCTTCCGGTAGAGACCAAAAAATTTCCGGATGCGAAACTGAAACTAATAGAAAACCCACATGCCTTCTGATAGGGGTGTGGTTTGATTGTGGTGGAAGTCGCTCCTTTGCTCGCGTCCTAAGAGTTTGGCACTCCTCTTTGGACTATGTCCCAGTTCGCTGCTAAGAAAAAGTTTCACGTTGTGCTGCATCCTAATTGATGTCGTCCGCACTTGTGGTTTGTTTTGGAGAATTCATCCTTTCGGATGCTCTCAACAAAGACTGAGATAAACTCATTAGCATAAAAAATGCATTTCAAATGGGAGACAGTGTCTTTTACCGTGTTGACACTTAATTGTTCTCCTTGAACATTTGACGTCAACCCCATCGAGTTTGACGTAAAGCAAATAAAGCTTGTGTCTTATATTTGCCATATAATCTTCAATGTACTCTTCTTTTGATGTCAAAGCAATAAAATAGGCTGATGTAATATGTTGATAATTCTCTTGATGTCGTTGTTGCAAAGAAAAATGATGCAATCGATGTTGATCTTCTTGTGATGGGTAAATCTTTTTCCCGCGATGCATGACCTCTTTTTCGCGATGCATGAATCTTTCTCTTGCAATGCATGATCTTTTCCCGCGATGCATGACTTCTTTCTCTTGAAATGCACGATCTTTTCCCGCGATGCATGAATCATTTTCTTGTGCAATGCATGATCTTTTCCCGCGATGCGTGAATTCTTTCTCTTGTAATGCACGATATTTTTCTCTCGATGTATGAATTTTCTCTTGCTATGCATGAATTTCCTCTTGTTATGCATGGTTTCTTCTTCTTGCTACGCATGAATCTCTTTTTCGCGATGCATGACTTCTTTCTCTTGCAATGCATGATTTCTTCTCTTGCAATGCATGACTTCTTTCTCTCGCGATACATGAATCTTTTTCTTGCGATGCGTGAATATTTTCCCGCGATGCATGAATCTTTTTCCTCTTGCAATGCATGAATCTTTTTCCTCTTGCAATGCATGAATCTTTTTCTTGCGATGCGTGAATATTTTCCCGCGATGCATGGTTCTTTTTCCTCTCGCAATGCATGAATCTTTTTCCTCTTGCAATGCATGAATCTCTTTTCTCGCGATGCATGAATCTTTTCCTTGATGCCTCCCTGGTACCGAACGAAGATAATGCTCCACCGAGCAACATATGTGATCTTCTAGGTATTTTCTGGGACGGCGAAATCGTCTCAATCGACAGTATAACTAAAAATGACCCTCGGAGTAGTGGTATCATCTCTTTTGACAATACGATATAAATGACTCTCCGGGTAGTGATATCGCCTCGTTCGACAATATGATATAAATAACCTTCAGGGTAAGAATATTATCATATCTGATAATATAATGCAGATAAATATCCTCCAGGTATCTTTAGTTGCTGGAAAATAATAATATTTCTCTCTTCAAGGTTTTCATTTGTCTCATCTCCGAACGTAATTGTATGTTCGTTATGGACCTTGCCTTGCTGAGAATTTGAATAAAGTAATGCTACTCGTATTCCCAATTCTTGGTATAGGAAGCATAAAATATTTCCTGTAGCCCTATATCCACAGAAAAATTGTTAGTTTAACAATGAACCGATCTGTGTTGATCTCTTCGGTTGTCTGCTCTTTGTCTTGCTATCTCGGGTTGATTTCTCCGATCTCCCGCTTCTTGGTAGATAAGACAAAACATTTTTGTGCAAAAATAATTGGAACATGAAGGAAAAGTTTTAAGAAAAATAGATTTTTGAAAAATAGTATTTGGGAAAGGTCATTGCCGAGTGTCATGTCGCGTCAAACTTAATGAACGCCATTTGGAGGTGATGTCTCGAGATCTATATGATTACTTGTTGGGGAGTATCCGAAGTTGCTCTAAACTCTCGCTGAACCTTATTGAAATTTTTGAGATCATCCACAAAAATTTTGTCCCAGTTAACTGTCTTGACTTATCTCGAACTGTTGGTGAGCAAATCACGGAATTTTTGAGATTTTCTCAAAAATTCTGTCCCAGTTGCAAATCTTGAAGTAACTTCGGTCTTGGCTTTGTAGGAGAAATCTTCTTCTTGAGAATTTTTGAGTCCCTCTCAAAAATTCTGTCCTAGTTTCTATTGTAAAGAAAATAGAAATCTTATGGGAAATATGACCGAACCCTTGTGGCGCCTACGTATCCCGTTGAGGCAGGAATCAGGTCAAACGTAGTTTCCCCTCTCGAGGATTAACAAAAATAGGAAATTTATAAAGAAGATGACCGAGGCCGACATAGGCCGCCTACGTATCTCATTCTTGAGAATTCAGGTCGAACGTAGTTCAAAGTACAAAAGGAAATATTTAAAAGGGAATAAAGGGTTGACCGAGGCCGACATAGGCCGCCTACGTATCTCATTCTTGAGAATTCAGGTCAGACGTAGTTCATTACATAGGGATAGATTTTGAACAAAACAATTACAAGAAAATAGAACGATTACAAGGGAATGACTGAAATACAAACTGAAACTTCACACGTAGTATCTCTTGACAGCATCTGAATTAATTGGTTTCAGCCATTCGGTGCCATCCATCTCCGACAGGATCAAGGCACCTCCAGATAACACTTTGCGAATCATGTAGGGTCCTTGCCAATTTGGTGCAAATTTTCCTTTATATTCATCCTGATGAGGGAAAATGCGTTTGAGAACCAATTGACCAACCTCAAACATTCTGGCTCTTACTTTCTTGTGGAAAGCGCGAATCATTCTCTGTCGATACAGTTGACCGTGACAAACAGCAACCATTCTCTTCTCGTCAATCATTGTTAACTGATCAATTCGTTTACGAACCCATTCAACATCGCTCAATTCTGCTTCTTGGATGATTCTCAACGAGGGTATTTCAACTTCTGCAGGTATAACTACTTCTGTTCCATATACTAGCAAATATGGAGTAGCCCCAACTGATGTTCTGACAGTCGTTCGGTAACCCAATAAAGCATATGGCAACATCTCGTGCCAACCTCGGCGATTATCAATCATTTTCCTCAAAATTTTCTTTATGTTCTTGTTGGCAGCTTCTACGGCTCCATTCATTTGGGGACGATAGGCAGTTGAATTTCGGTGAGTAATCTTGAATTGTTCACATATCTCTTTCATCAAATGACTGTTGAGATTCGCTCCATTGTCAGTAATGATGGATTCTGGTACTCCAAACCTACATATCAAATTGTTGCGAACAAAATCAGCTACAACCTTCTTGGTCACCGACTTGTACGAAGCTGCTTCCACCCACTTGGTAAAGTAGTCAATGGCAACCAAAATGAATCTGTGTCCGTTAGAGGCGGCTGGCTCTATTGGACCAATGACATCCATGCCCCAAGCTACAAATGGCCAAGGTGAACTCATAGCGTTGAGTTCATGAGGTGGCACTCGAATCAAATCTCCATGCACTTGACATTTATGACATTTCTGCACAAACTTGCAACAATCATGCTCCATAGTCATCCAAAAATAACCGGCTCGAAGGACCTTCCTCG
>JAJOOH010001362.1:0-23060 GCA_029582605.1 Solanum gracilifrons | reverse complement strand
AAGACCATTGGCAGGTGCATTGTACATTGAAGACTTATGTTGCTTAAAACTGAACTTCTCGCACAAACTACTCATGAGTTTATTGTTGAAGGGTGTTCCATTATCAGTAACTATACATCTTGGTATGCCATATCTAAAAATTATGTTTGATTTGATAAAATCAACAACATTTTCCTTCTTTACCTCTTTTAATGGTACAACTTCAGCCCATCTAAAGAAATAGTCAGTGGCAGCCAAGATATACATTTGTCCTTTTGATGACTTTGGAAGAGGTCCAACAACATCAAGTCCCCATGCATCGAAGGTCCATGAGGCTACAGTCGGATGCAGAGCCTCTGGAGATTGATGGATGTAATTAGCATGGAATTGACATGCTTGACACCTTTTGGCATGCTCTAAGCAGTCCATCACCATTATTGGCCAATAGTAGCCTATCCTCTTGATGCGAAAATGAAGTTTAGGCCCTGATTGGTGTGCTCCACATGTGCCAGAATGTGCCTCCTCCATTGTTTGTTGTGCTTCTTCTTTGTCAAGACACCGCAAGAATAGTCCCTCATAAGAATGACGAAACAGTATCCCATCGTGAAAGATGAATCATTGTGCTTTTCTCTTAATGTCTGCTCTTACTCATGGGTCATCAGGCAGTCTTCCATGTTCAAGATACTTACTCAGTGGTTTTCTCCAATCTTCTTCTTCAACCACTCGAATAGATATATAATGGCTTTTATCGATTTGAAGATCAAGACAACCAGGAATCTTTGTTGTCTCATTTTCTCTGAGTGCCATTGTTGTAGCCAAGTTAGCCAAAGCATCTGCCATGTGATTTTCTTCTCTTGGGACGTGATTTAAGAACACTTGATCAAACCTTTCAAGTAAGAAAGTAGCATATTGGTGATTTGACAAAAGATCTTCCTTATTTACCTCGTAACTCCCCGAGAGTTGATTGATGATCAATTGAGAGTCACCATAGACATCCAATTGAGGAATCTTCATATTTGATGACATTTCAAGGCCCACAATCAAAGCTTGGTACTCTGCGGCGTTATTGCACCTAGAACAAATGAAAATGGTAAGATTAGTCGTTCTGGAGATATCAACACAACTCCCACCCCTGTACCATCTCGACGTGCAGATCCATCAAAGAACATTGTCCATGTTAGCATCTCTTCAGTAAAAGATGCATCTTTATCAGGGAACTCATATGAAGTTTCCCATTTTCCCGGAAGAGGGTGATCAACAAGGAAATTAGCAAGTGTTTACCCCTTCACAGCCTTTTGAGGTGTATAAATGATCTCATATTGATTAAACAATATAGACCATTTTGCTAGATATCCTGAGAGAACTGGTCGAGTCATTACGAACTTCACGGGATCAGCCTGAGAAATTAGTTTGATAGTGTACACTTTAAAATAATGCCTTAATTTTCTTATCGCATAAAGCAATGCTAAGCACATCTTCTCAATGGGTGTATAATTCAACTCAGCTCCTATCAAGGTACGACTTAGATGGTACAATGCTTGTTCCTTCTTAGCTTCATTCTCTTGAGCAAGAAGTGCCCTCAAGTGATCGCTCTTGCGATGTAATGTACAATATCAATGGCTTTCCAAGAGTCGGTGCCCCTAATACAGGCGAATTCATCAAGTATCTCTTGATGCTTTCAAAGGCATTTCGACATGATTGGTCCCAGTGGAAAGGAGCATATTTCTTCATTAAATGGTTGAAAGGTTGACATCGTCCAGCCAGGTTAGAAATGAATCTCCGAATGAATGCCAAATTTCCTTGTAGACTGCAGAGGTCTCTCAAGTTCTTTGGCTTAGGCATTTTTTTAATGGCATCAATCTTTGCGGGATCAATTTCAATTCCACGGTGACGCACAATGAAGCCAAGAAACTTTCCTGAGGTAACCCCAAATGCACATTTGAGTGGATTCATCTTCAAGTCAAATTTCCTTAACCTTTCAAAAACAATTCGAAGGTCTTCAAGATGGTGTTCCCTTTGCTTTGTCTTTACCACCAAGTAATCAACGTAACATTCCACCATGTTATGAAGCATGCCATCAAATATGTTTTGCATTGAACGTTGATAGGTGGCCCCAACATTCTTTACACCAAAGGGCATCACTTTGTAACAATAAATTCTTTTTGGAGTTTGGAAGGTAGTGTATTCTTCATCTTTTGGAGACATTCTGATTTGATTATATCCAGAAGATCCATCCATAAATGGCATAGATTCCCAGTTGTAGAATCAACCATGAGCTCAATGATTGGCAGAGGGAAGTCGTCTTTTTGACATGCCTTGTTCAAATCTCGAAAATCAATGCAAACACGTATTTGACCATTTTTCTTCTTAATAAGTACAATATTTGAGATCCACAACGGGTACTTCACTTCTCGAATAAATCCAGCTTTGATGAGCTTGTTGACCTCTGCTTCAATTTGTGTTACCAACTCAGGACGAAACACTCATTGTGACTTCTTTATAGGACGTGTTCCCTTTTTTATCCCCAAATAATGAATAGCTATCCTGGGACTAAGGCCCGACATTTATCTGTACGATCAAGCAAAAACGTCTTTGAACTCAACCAATAACTTGAAGTATTTACTCTCTTCTTCTAGTGTAAGAAGTGCACTAATGAAGATTGGACGCGAATTTTCTAGAGTGCCTAGATTTAGTTCCTTGAGGTCGTCTATGGTTGATTGTACTCCATCCTCCAGTTGAGGGGGAGCCTCTTGGACATCATCATCTGTATCATCAATGTCTGGACCTTTTTCCACTGTTATGTGATAGGATGATGTGTCAAGTTTGAATCTTCCATCTGACTTCCCACTATGATAGTTTCATCTTCCTCCTTATTAGTTTCTCCATGAAACTAGTTGGTGACAACAATTGTGCTTCTTTTCACCCTCAAAGAACCATCAGTAGTGATTGACAATACAACATTTTTCTTCATACGTGATGGGAAAACACTATGAATCTCTTTGTCATCAGTTACATCACAAGAATCTTAACTTTCATGCTCCAGCAACCTTCTTTCGGATAATGACTTTCTTTTGGTTCCCAAGCGATGAAATATAGAAGTATTTGAGGTGGTGGCATATTCGTCCACTTGTTTAGAGGATCCTCTTTCATCCTTGCGGCCCAATCTTTCAAATGCAGAGACACGGGGTATCAATCTTCCAATGCTTTCAAACACCGAAGTCCATTGTGGTGTTTTACCCTCCTTAGATTCCTTCGTCTTCTCTATAGAGGTGTAGTGGGATGAAGTTATTTCTTTCCCCTTCTTAGATAAAATCCGAAGAGGCTCCGGCAAGCTGAATCCTATCCCAAACTTAGGAGTGGCGATATAATATCCTTATTTTCTCAACTGCATTTGAGACTTTGTAATCCCATGTATCTTTTCACCGGTGACTTCCTCCGTGAGTTCTCCTAACTTTGCTAGATTTGAGAAGTTGTAACCTGATTTTTCAAATAATGTGAAGACCTTTTGATCAAAGTTCCATTTTATCTGACCAACTTGGGTATTTCCTTTTGAAGGCTCCAAAGTGAAAGATGGGACTTGTGCAACTGGGACAGTCATTTTCTCCTTCAAATCTTGGAATGTTGTGTGACTCAATTCTTTCCTCGGTGGGTGAACTTTTTTAGTACATTCTTCTAGCAGTGATTGTCCCTTTTCTTGACGTTCACGTGGAATATAGTGAAAAATTGGTTGTTCATCATCAATATTGGTCTGCATGTCTCCTTTAGATGGTGAAAGCTTCATGGAAACCTCTTCCGTTCTCTTCTTAGACGTCTTGATAGCGGCCCATTGAACTTTACTATCTTCGAGATCAATAGAGTCGGCTTCTGCATGTTTCTCCATATTTGATCTTCCAGAATCTAAATAGAATTTTGCATCTGCAAAATATGACTCAGTCTCAGTAAAAGGATTGATGTCTGCATCAATTTTGACTACTTCACCATCTTTCATATACTTCATGCATTGATGCAAAATAGATGGCACCACTCCATTTTCATGAACCCAAGGACATCCGAGCAACAAGTTGTATGATGTTTTGGCATCTATGACATTAATCAAATTGTTTGATTTCACGTCGCCAATGGAAAATCCTACGCGAATCTTCCCTATGGATCGTTGTCCTCCTTGATTGAAACCTTGGATCGTTAGGTTACTTTTGGACAATTCATCAATAGAGATCCCAAGTTTTTTCAGAACAACTTTTGGCATGATATTGACTGCCGAACCACCATCGATTAGTATGCGATTGAGATGTTGTTCTCGAATAGACCTTACAACAAACAAGGGCCTATTATGTAGCTTAGACCCTAACAACAAGTCATCATCAGTGAAGGCAATTGTAGCACAACATGGGGCAACTTTTTCATCAGTTTGATGTTCTTGTGTTATTGTTGGATTATGCTCACCTTTACTTCCCTTTGTTTCGTCTGTGTTGGAAATAACATGTGTTGCACCAATTTGACTACCACAAAAGAATTTTTTAGGAAAGAATTCATCCAATGTAATGGGCCTTCGAACCTTCTGCGATGAAGAACCATTGATCTTTTGGCTAGTACAAGGCTTGACGCTTTTTGATGGTTGTAGTTGATTCACATCACTCCTTGCTACTCTTGCCTTAGGAAGTCGTATCCTAAAGACTGCTTGATGTCTCCGCTTCTTATTAAAGTCCAACCATTAGCTTTATTTTCTTTGTGGTTGTCTATCTCTAGTGAACTCTCAAGAGTTTTCCTTGGAAAATCAACTTCAATAGGCGTTAAACTTCCATATTGCAAGAAAGTGGACCTTGAGCACTTCTTTTGATTTGGTGCTACACTAGCATGATTTGCCTCCGCTGTTTCATCCTGGCCAATGATGATTTTTCCTTCACTTACTAACATCATGATTTTCTCCTTCAAGATAAAACATTTACTCGTCGGGTGGCCAAGGACACGATAGAATTTGCAGTATCTAGGATCACCAACCTTATTGGTTTCTTCAGGCCTCTTTGCTTCAGGAAGATCAATAACTTTCTTAGCTAGCAATTCATCAAAAATCATAGGTACATTTGAATCTGGAAATGGGTAGACCTTTGCCTCTAACTCCTTCAAGGTTGGGAGCCGCCTCTCCTCCATTGGATATTGCTTGGAGCTTCCTCCTCTTTTAGTTTACTCTTGATGGTGACCTTTACAGAAGTTTCTTTCACTGCCATAGATTCCTTAGTCTAGATCTTTGAGGTCATACCTTTCTTGAACTCCTTCTTTTCCTTTGTCAGATCAACAAAAGGAGATGCCTTCCCATGACTTGTGATGCTCAACTCCATGTCATGTGCTCGTGTAACAAGTTCCTCAAAAGTTCGCGGTTTGATTCCTTGTAGTATGTATAGAAGTCCCCAATGCATACCCTGAATGCACATTTCCACAACAGATATTTCAAAAAGACGATCTTCGCAGTCCAAACTCAATGATCTCCACTGATTGATGTAATCCACCACAGGCTCATCCTTTCTTTGTTTAGTGCCGGTCAACTCTATCTTGTTTACGGTTCGGCGAGTACTATAGAAATGATTGAGGCATTCCTTCTCGAGTTGCTTCCAACTATCAATGGACTCGTGTTCCATGTCGATATACCAGTCGAATGCATTCCCTTTCAGCGAACGAACAAACTGTTTTACCAAAAGGTCACCATGTGTTCCAGCATTGCTACAAGTTTCAACAAAATGGGCGATGTGCTGCCTTGGGTTCCCCTTACTATCAAATTGTTGTAGTTTCGGTGGTTGATAGTTTGTTGGCATCGACAGATAATCAATCCGTCTGGTATATGGCTTGGAGTAATACAAGGAACTTTGGGGTGTTCCGCCATATTGAGCCCTGATAGTGTTCGTTATCATGTCTTGAAACTGTTGGACATATAGTGCAGCAACTGAAGCAAATTGTTTCTCCTTTTGAAATTTTGACTTTGCTAGAGATTCCTCAACGTCCTTGTTTCGTTGATCAAAACCAGATGGACAAGTGTGGACATGACTTGACTCTCCAAGTGTGAAGGCCTCCAACTTGTTCATAAGTTGAGCAATATGAAGATTTTTGTCATCAATAGATTTCTTCAAGGCCTCAATGGTTTGCTCCATCATCGCAAACTTCTCGTCCATGTCAGTTGAGTCAGCCATCAAAACATTGACATTCATTGAAGTTGGAGCCAATTTGAGAAAATTCTCCAAAGAACACAGACGCTAGATTGCCCCTAGGTGTTGCACTTACGACCATCGTATGAGAGTTGTTGTTTTTCATCGCCTCCAAAGAAGTGAAGTATTCAGATCCATCTAGCCCACTGTTCTTGAACTTACGCCGAGTAATCGGGCCAACATGACTGAGATCAGAAGATACGACATAGTAGAGTCCTTGTATGAAAAATCACCAATCTTTCTGAAGGCCATTGCAGTAGTTGCCTTTGTAGTTTCTGATTTGTAAGAGAAAGAGATGAAGAGCAGAATCGGTCCCACTGGGCGTGTCAAATTTGTTCGCAACAAATTTCCTTAAGCGCTGAAAATCAACTGCAAGCAAAATAAATAAAAGAAAAATGTTATTTCTATTGATGAATCGTTGTGAGTAGAATTTTGTTGTTCTCTTGATTCTCTCTCATAAGATTCTCCAAGATTCGAGGGCCTTCAATAGCGTATTTCTCGAAATGTTGGATGATGTAGACATCCTTGAGATGTTGTCGATCTCCGGGAACGTCGGAAAGCGCTTCGTCGTTTCAAGTCGATCTTCGGGAAGAACTCCGTTGATGACTCCTTCGAAGAGCTATGTAGTTGATGGTGTAGCTTCCTCCAATTGCAGAATGCTTGTTTAAGAGCTTTCTTGATCCCCTTAGAATGTCATGTCCATCCCTTATTTATAGTTGTAGGGGGTGGACAAGGTTGCTTGTGATTGGCCAAAGGATGTCATTTTGACACTTGGCGGATTGTGATTGGTTCTTGCATTTGACTAGGACTACCACCTCATTTGGACACGTGGCGTCACCTTGTTGGTCTTGGATGCCTAGTCACCATGACACGTGGCATGAGTTTGGGCTTCAAGGTGAAATGGACCTTGGATTTGAATTTAATAAGATGGACTTATTTATCTGTAAAGCCCAAATTAATCATTCAACCCAAATGAACATGGATTTAACTCAAATTTTGTATGAATTTGATACAATACAATTTATGTTTCTACAGTCCCAATACTAGGAGGTCGGTTACTGGTTTTGCAATAAAGTTTGGGAATTCTCTTATTTCCTAAAAGTGAAAGAAGCAGCAAACAGTTTCAAAAAGCTCCGCAGAGGCAGAATATAGGAGCGTGGCAGCAAGTGTGGCTGAGACTTTGTGGTTACTTGGTCTTTTCAAGGATCTAGGAGTTAAGCTTGGACAACCAGTTAAGGTGTTTAGTGACAGTAAATCAGCTATTCAAATAGCTGCCAATCCAATCTTTCATGAAAGAACCGAACACATTGAAATTGATTGTCATTTCATAAGGGATAAAGCCAAGGAAGGACTGATTGATCCGGTCTATGTTCATACTACGGACCAACAAGCTGACTTACTTACCAAAGCTCTCACCAAGGCTCAACATGATTATCTAATGACCAAGCTTGGAGTTTTCAATGTTCTTCAACCTCCAGCTTGAGGGAGAGTATTAGATTTTAGCTAAATCAGAAATTAGTTAATTAGTTGCAGCTATTAGTCGACTAGTTAGTTACACTGTTAGTGCTAAAATTCATGACAGTTTTCTGTATATATGTATGACTTAGCTAATGAATTGAACACAAGTTTTCATTCTCCACAAATCACTCTTCCCTGCAACTCTTTGTTTCTCTCCACATTATTTTAATGAATTACATACAGTGTAATGCTAATAAGAAGAAAAGTCACGTGGCAGAGGTAGTGAAGAAAAAGAAATGGCGCCAATTTGAACAAATTAAAAACGAACATTTAACTAACTAACTATAACAAGTAGTTTACTTACTCCTCATATAACAATCGCATATCCCATTTTTACAGAAAGAAAAAAAAGAAGAAGAAGAGAAGAATATTGTGCATTGATCGATCGAAGATGTTGACGAAATTGTTATTGTGGAAGGATAGAATGGATTAAATAATGTTCTACTGGTTGACTGAATGTGGTGATAATCATCCAATGGATGAATCCCCTCGCAGAAGATTTATGAGAGGAATTAGGATCATCAATTGGATCATTACTCTCTTCGCTTTAATCTTCGTTATCCTTCTTTTCTACTCGTTATTCACTTATGGTATACATCTATTCTCTCTTAATTTTTCTCCAAGAAAAGCTTTCTGTTGCTGTTTCTGAATGATTCCCCTGTTTCGTGAATAATTTATGATTAATGATTGTTCCCCTGTTTCTGGTGCAGCTAAGGAACACTTTTGATGTTTCTGAAAGTACTCAAAGAAGTTCAAGAAATGTTGAATACTTAAATTGGATTGAAGTTAGATTCGTATTTCTATACTAAATTCATATCTGATCCTTTGTAAATGGAAGTTCAAGAAATGATGAATACTGAGAAACACATTTGTCGAATTCATATTTCATTCTTTATAAATTGTAATGGAAATATTGATCGACACTGAAAACAGAGTGAGTCTTCCTGTTCATTCAAATGAAATGAAATGACTATTCATTCATCCATATTATTTGTCTCTTTGCTTCCATTTTGATTACCTCTTGTTCTTTTTACTTCCGATTATCATATTATTTGAACATTCTTGTTCATATTCTTTTTTTTTCCAGTTATTTTCACTAATATATTTTCTTTACCTACATACTTTTAAATGTTTTACTTGAATGGAGTATATTCAAACAATTTTTCTACCTTCAAATTTTATTAAGTTCTTGGGAGGTTAAAAATATTTACTCCCTTTAATTCAATTTATTTGGCCTATTTGGATTTTATACGGATTTTAGGAAAATAAAGAAATTTTTAAAATTTTATAGTCTAAATTTAAAGATATGAAAAATGTATCAAATCAAAGAGTTGCTAAAACGGTAGAGGTCATTTTTTTTTTTTATAAAAAAAACGAATTACAAGAGAAACTAGGCCAAGTAAATTAAATTGGAGGAAGTCCTTTTTTTTTCCCTTCCAAAAGTGCTTATTTTAAAAGAGCAACTTTCGCATATGACAAACATACAAATCATATTTGTATACTATAGCTATAGTTTGCATAATTGTGCTCCATAACAAACTTTATGTTTGCTATGACTATTAATCTGTATATTTCGATATACATATACATAAAAAAATTGTATTTGGGTCTATTTGTATATTTCGGTATATAAATGGGTCCTGCATTTGTAAATTTCGGTACACAAATGGGTCCTGCATTTGTATATTTCGGTCTATTTGTATATTTTGGTATACAAATGGGTCTTGCATTTGTATATTTTGGTCTATTTGTATATTTCGATAAACAAATGGTTCCTACATTTGTATATTTCGGTATACAAATGGGTCATGTATTTGTATATTTCGGTATACAAATGGGATGGCAAAAAACATGGAATGTTTGTTGCGAATTACAAATAAAAAAAACTATGGCTATAACATTATTTTGAATTAATAGTTTGTTATTTCATACAATTTTCCCATTTAAAAAAGAGCGGGGTGTTTGATCAAGTGAGAGAAAAATGAGTGATTTTAGGAAATTGCGGAAATCGTCTACTAAAACAAAATAAAGAGAATCCCCAAAAATAAATTTCTGAATAAACACTTTTGGGAAATATATTTAAAAGCTTTAATTAAAAAGTTTGATCAAACATTAATTGTTGTTTTATATTATTTTTTTAGATAGTATAGTGAAATACAAATTGTTTCTCACCAATAGTTCTTTTTTAAAAAGTACTTAAAAAATTATTTTATAAAATAAGTTTTTTTTATTTAATGAACGAGAATGCGGTTACACATCTAGGTTGAAACCAAATAAAAGTTCAACAATGGAAAAATGCAAGCAAACCGTAGCATGTAACCATATATCCAAAATAGTTTAAGATAATTATAAGTCAATAAAAGCAACCGTGCTAGAACCATGAGACTGAGGGATGCCTAATACTTTCCCCTCGGTCAATAGAATTTCTTACCCGAATTTCTAGTACGACGTAGACCATAATAAAGAGTCATTTCCTTTTGATTAGGGATTAAAAAGAAAAGGTGACTTGAAACACCATAACTCAATCACCTTAGTAGTAGTAGTGCTTGCAGCTTTTACAACAATCACTTTCACATTGCCTGAACCTCTCAATCTCTTATGAGATCGGAATCCATACCAGGTTCCATAGTTTGTCAAATCATAAAAAAAAACTTTAGAATAACTTCATAACACAATTTGAAACTTTACAATAGAAAATGGGGTTATCATTAAAAATTGCATAATAAATTACATATACTGGCTTTTAGAAATACATCCATATAAGGATATTGACATATACAATATGTTCATCAAAAATAACATTATTTATTTCATATGCTAGTTAGAACTAGCCAATTATTCATTACACAAACCCATAGATATCTTTAATTCAACATTATTTATTACACATACTAGATAGAACTCAACTAGTCAATTATTCATCACACACAATATATATTCTACTTTTCGAGAAGGTGAGCCTCTACATCCTTGATCAGGTCAAGGATAAAACCCAAGTGAATGAGGGGTTCTGGTATGTCTTCAGTTTTCTTTTCATATTCAATTGTCCAAGTAGTCCATTGATAGTCACAAGATGTTATAACATTAAAGCAATTATACAACTCTAATAAATCTCCTTCAATCAGTTTTCATGTGATCGATTTCTTGTGAGGATCGACGTCTTCAACTAAGTGCTTCATGTACATTTTATGTCCAGCTATAATCATTAAAAAAACAAAATATAATAGATGTTATTAATTTTTCAACTGTTTAATTTCTCATGAAATATTTAAACATTTATAAAATATTATCTTTATATAATTTATTTTTTTCCTCAATTTCATTTTCACGGAAAATTAAGTAGGGCTCATATATATTGGATTGTCTATCTTTTCTGAGTGGAGTTTTCTTTCCAAATCATAAAAGAAGAGCTAACATTGTAGAGAATATCAGGATTAGTATTGCAAAACTATAATTTTGATCATATTATATTTGTGTGACAAAAGTAATTTTAAACGGAAAAGTTTTTTCTGCAAACTATTTGGAAATTTTATTTTTGAATTTGATTGATGGAATGATAGATTACCACAAGCATATGCTATTAAAGATTAATAATAATAATTTTAATAAGTTATAAATATGTTAATTTGATGAACTTTTTATTTAAGAATACTTTTTCCTACCAGCAAAAGATGTTATATTCCTTTCTTGAAGCAAAAGGATTACTAAGAAATACTCCTAAATATAGAAGATTTATGCAAGTAAATCATATTGAGAGAGAGTACGAAAAACGTGTGTTACCTTCATTATATTTCCAACTAACAATTGAACCAGCCTTCATAGTTTCACCTTCATGAATCTCAAAATGGTTGATATTTTTAGGACTTATTTTGGGTACATGATGAGTATTGGTATGAAAAATATCATAAAACGAGTGTCCGCCACACTTCACCTCCAAGGAAGCAATTAACTTACCTTTTACGCCCATATTTTCTACTTCTCAAAAATAGGAATTAGTTGTAAAAAGAAGAGTGTGAGAAAATGTTCAAAACTTGTAATCTTTATATAGATTTTTAATTAAATGTTAATAGCTAGCTAGTAGAAAATATATTAACCACATATCTACGAGTTAATAACATTTTGCACCCTCAATTTATTACATTTTAGCGATACACACCTTAATCTATTTTAAAAAATAATGTGCTACATAACATTTTACTTTTATGGAAAAAACTTCAAAAATATTTTTTCACAAATAAAATAAATCCCTACAAACTAAAAAAAAAAACTTCAATCTGATTTTAATCATCATTTCATAGTTATGTTGAAAATGAAAAAAATGTGAATATATAATGGTCTTTTAATGATAATATCTATTATAGTTAACGTATTATCATTATCATTAGTTTTAATCAGGTATTCACTTATACTTGATTATTTTTATTTTGGTAAAATGGAAAAACCTTCAAAAATATTTTTTCACAAATAAAATATATCCCTAGAAACTAAAAAAGACTTCAATCTGATTTTAATCATCATTTCATAGTTATGATGAAAATGAAAAAATGTGAATATATAATGGTCTTTTAATTATAATATCTATTATAGTTTACGTATTATCATTATCATTAGTTTTAATCAGTTATTCACTTATACTTGATTATTTTTATTTTGGTGTATGTGTTCAACCTAATGATTATACGTTATAAATAATTATTTGGGATAAATAAAATGGGACCATTACTTCAAAATTCTAAATCTGCCTTTTTAAAAAAAATAGATTATGTATTTCATATTTGATCTTTCAAAAGATTTTACAACAAAAGAAATTAAAGATGTTAGATGAGAAATTTTTTTAAGAAAAAGAAAAAAAATGAAGAATGATGTTACATTACGATGTTTTGATAAATTAACGCACTATGTGATTTGACATTAAGGACTTTACCACACATGTTATGGTAGGTAGGCACGGCAATAGAGGCGCCGATCTCTTAACCAATGGTGTACTATAAAGTTGTTCTTTTACATCTTATGTTGGACACTTTGAGAAGAAACAACCTAGTTTTGCAATGAAGCATATCAAAAGCAAAACCCTTTTTTCTTAAGAAAGTACTACGCTCATATGAACATCAAGAGACCTGATCAAGTTATCTACAGAAAGTCTCACCTTGTCATTTGAGTTTAGCATAGTGTGCTCAAAGATTGTAAATATATATTCCTATACTATAAAGGACCATAGATCATTTCAGTGTTAATCGTTTTAAAGTAGAGTTCATGGCTAGAGTTAGTCATGGTGTGTTTGATTGAAGTATGTGTTAACTAGAGGTATATAGTTGATATAGTGGAAAATAGGGTTATTATTTAGAGTATCGTAATAGAGGTGTTACAAGGTGTAGGATTAACAGTTCAACCCTTTTCGATTACCGGAATATATATTTACAAGTCACTTGAAGTTAGTGGAGTTATTGAGAAATTATGTGTGACAGGTCATGATTTTCTCCTCTCTTGAGCAAGTAGGTTTCACGTATATCCTTATTCTTTACTTTAAGCTTTACTATTCTTATTACTGTTAGTATAGTCAAAGGACCTAACCTCTTGATTCGTGGTGGATTCATGCAAGTCAATAGAAAAGGAGGAGGAGGTGGTAAGTAGGGTGCAAAGTGCTAAAGTAGTAACAAATTAGGGATGGAAATAACTATTAATCCTATATGTATTATGTATATCACAATTCACATGTTTTTTTATTTTTGGTTTTCCTGCTGTCCGATATTTATATTGGAGCCTGACTAAATCTGAATTTGCTTCGGGAAGTCTCACATTAGGGGGTAAAGCGCTCTCTAACAAATGTGACTCTGTACCATGGGGGACTCAAACCTGATCTGGCTAAGGACGAAATAGTACTTACCATACAATTCACATGTTACTAGTGCGATCGAAGATTAGGTTTTATTCCAATTAAAATTTGTCTGCACAATGAAATTTTATGCAATGTTCTTGCTAATGAAAAGATGATGAAGATACATTCACAACTAATAGTTTTACCATCATCAAAATACGAGGACAATTGCATTATTATTAATCTTGTAATAACTTTATTAAACACTTAAATAATATAACAAATAAAATAACATCCATTCTATTATGAGAAATATTACACTTATGATGGATGTCCATAATCTCTCAGAAGTTATTTTCACTGCTTCTCATTACAATGGTTGTAACTCAAACCATCATAACCATGGGCAGATCTACATGGATCAAAGGGGTTCATCCGAACCCCCTTCGTTGGAAAAATTACACGGTATATATAGGATCAATTTTTTGATTTATATGTGTATACCAAGTGATGAAACCCCTGAACATAAGCTAAGGGCTTGGTTCAGTGGTGAAGGGGGTTCAAGAATTCGCAATATAAGTGCTGGGTCGCGGGTTCAACTCCCTGTAACTGTGTTTTCCCCATATTTTTTAGATTTATACTATTTTATTAGATATTAAAAAATAAATTTATTTTCCATTTTTATAAAATTAAGTAAAACTTATAACGTTGTTTTCATAATTAAAATTAAAAATACATTCTCCCATACTCATTTTAAGTCAAACGTTTAATTTATATTTGATTAAGGAATAAAATAATTATAAGTAAGATTAAACAAATAAGATTAATCATTTAAAATTTATAAATAAATACAATTGTCGCGAACGCGAATTTTAATGCTACAATATGATTGGATTTAGTATTCCTTAGTTAGTTTCAAAAATTTAATAACGTTTATATACAACAATGACAGAGACAAGACCCATATAGTTTTAAAAAATACATTCTCTCATACTTATTTTAATGTTATGTCAAACATATACTTACTCGATTTTATTGTTGTGTTGAGGTAGAGTTGAATATTTTTTTAGTTGCTTATATCTGATCCGACCCATTTATATTTGATCCGCTCTGCCCACCCCGCTTATATGGATACTTATAGTGTGCTTACTTATCTTTTTGAACCCCCTCGATGGAAATCCTGCATCCGCCACTGATTATTCATAACCTTCATGATCATCTTAATGGTTAATGTCACCATTTAGGACATTATTTAGTATTCCTCAATATAACTTATAAAATTGACGTACATAAAAATCATGCTATACACAGTTGAATAAACTTTGAAATACTTGAAAGATATTGTCAATTATCTTTGTAGTATTGCTTCTTATTCTCTGAATATTATTGTCAACTGCATAATTCTTTTGCACATTTTATTTGTAGTACAAACTCACATACAAGATTTAGTTTACATTGATGCCATATTGTAAAGGTCCAACCCACTAGTGATATTGTCTGCTCTTGGACTAGGCTCACACGGCATTAAAATGCGTCACTAGTAGGTAAGACCTACTTACTTACATACCCAAAATATATCCTGTGTTTTTCCTATGTGGGACTTCTTGTTTTAAGTTGGGGCGTTACATACACCCCGCCTCTATGGACTCAGCGTCCTCGTTGAGGTTTTTCCCACCGTATGAAATTAGCCTAGACTCATCATTGAGGTTTGCCGCACCTTATCAAGATTTGTATAAGCTCATTCGAACTCTGGCCCACTTTGACAAGGCAAACACATGAATGACTATGATATCAATCGTAACAGCCCAGTATGCTAGTAATATTATCCGCTATTGGCCTAGGATCGCACGACTTTAAAACACATCACTAGTTGGTAAGGCATGCTTACTTATGTTTCACCGCTTTGTACGTTGGTTGACCTTCTGGCACTGATAGGCTCATATTACTGGATCGACCTATGATAAGATATGGATCTATACTCTGACAAAGTGTAGGGAACCCATCTAACTGGGATTGTAAGTTGAGTATCATGAGCTCAAATAACGTATGTCGGTTATAAGAAACTCCATAATTATTAATTTTATGATATATTTTAAGACGGTAGGGTTCATTCTAAATATGTTATTTTATAAGTATGGATATGCAAGTTAAAGACTCAACCATATGTATATATGTATTATTATGCAAGTTATTGAAAAGACTCAACTATATGTATATGCACTTTTGAAAGAGATTTTTATGATACTTATTCATGGACTCCTAATAGCTTTCTTGTTAGATCTTCTCTATTAATATGATCTTGGAAATCTTATGTCACTGTTTTGTTCATGATTCTTTAAATGATTATGCTAGTGTCTCCCCGTACTTATCAGTACACTCACGTCTCATACATTTCTCTATGTTGCATCCTTTTGTGATGTAAATTCTGGCATTCACACTCAAATTCGTGGTTAGTGAGGTTGCAACACTCCCAATTAGCTTTTGATGAACTCTCCTCTTCTGGGGACTCCATTGTTCTAGACTATCAAACATTTTTCCTTGTGTTGTCTTTGTTTTGAGGTAGCTGGCAGCCATGTTCAACAGATTTATATTTTCATTCTAAAGTAGTAGAGGCTTTACTCAAACAATAGAAATCTAGTTTCATGGATTTTCTAAACTCTATTATTCACTTATGTATTTCAGCTTCCGCTTACTTTCTTTATGTTATGCTTTGATATGTATGCTAAGGGTTAGCTTGGGATCACTCATGGTTCTAGGTACCATGTTCCGACTGGGTATAGACTCAAGCTTTGACAAACTTGGTATTTGTAATGGCCCAATCCGTTAGTGATATTGTCTTCTTTGGGCCTAGGCCCTCACAACTTTAAAATGCGTCACCTGTTTGTAAGCATGGTTACTTATAGACCTAATATCTTTCTTGTGTTTTACTAATGTGAGATTTTTTGTCGTAAGCTGAGGTGTTACACATATGCACTATATCTTTTTGCAACACTCTTTAATTAGAATTTTTTTTAGAAAGTTTTACAAAAATAAAGTGACATTCTAAAAATTTTACAAAAATATAATTACTATAAGGTGTTATATGCACTATATCTTGTGGTAATCTAATTAATATATTCTTTACACAGTTTTAGTAAATTAGTTTGACTTTTTCAAGAATTACATATAAATATAATAAATACCAAAAGGAGAAATGGGTTTCTAGCTTTTTACCATTTTGTTTGTCTTATATTATTTAAAGGGAAAAGGGATAAATATACTCCGAACTATCGTAAATAGTATGTAGATACCCTCTGTCATACTTCAGGGACATTGATGCCCCTGTCGTCCAAAAACTAGAGCATATATGCCCTTTACTCTAACGGAAGACTAAGTAAGGACACATTGCACAATCTTATCCGTCGATTCAATATTTAATAAATGTCGGATCGGTGGATAAGATTGTGGCACGTGTATGTCTGTTAGTATAAAGGCTATATTTGCTCTAGATTTTGGACGGTAGGGGCATCAATGTCCCTAAAGTATGATTGAGGGTATCTGCATACCATTTACGATAGTTTGAGAATATATTTGTCCTTTTTCCCTTTTTTTTATGAGAGATCTTTATTTTTATTTAGGCTTACAAGTAAATATTCGAATGCTCGAGGGGCTATCAAGACTTCGCAATTACCTTCTACTACAAATCAAAATTTTATATTATTAATCCATTGTATAATGAATGGACCTTGGAGAGCCTGATAGGAAATCGAAATAGTTGTGGAGGGGGGCGGAAGATACTTTATTATATACGAGGAACTCACGAAAATATCTCAGTGCTTAATCATCCAATCAATTCAAATGAGGGTCAACAAAAAAAGAATTGTACCTATTATTCCTACATGTTCCATTAGTAACATTCCTTCGAGATGTTACTGCAGATTTTGCTTGGATTTAATCTTTCCCGATTATAAGTCATATAGAAATATCTTATAAAATGAGCGAATTTATTGGATTGGTTTATTAATAGTGTTTGTTCTTTTTGACTCTGCGCCACTGATTCTACTATTATTAGTGAGGGATCATCATTTCTACACATTAAGAGATGTAAGACATTTGGTTCAATTTAAATTATAAACGAGAAATAAATTTCATCTTCTCCAAAAGAAAAAAAAAAGAGGGGGACCCTAATAGGAGCCTTTTGTATCTTCACATTGAAAAAGAGGAATTGTTGTTTTCAAAAAATAATAAATGTCACATAAATATGGTTTTCAATACACTGCCAAACTCCTTAAGAAAGTAAGTCTTAATTATTTGTTTTTCAATAAACTGCCAAATTCTTAAGAAAGTAAGAATTTAATTATTTGACCTTTTTGTTCAGAAAATTTAGAGTTTTATATCTAATTATTTATTAATTCATTTTATTTTCCTAATACCTATTGGCACATCCCTATTGCATGAGTTATAAAATTGTAAACGGAGGATGTCATTCTCAACCATATATTTATATTAAAAAATTTTAATTAAGAAGTTAATTAGTTTTAAAAGATAAAGATCTAAATTAAAATTTTCATACAAACGTATTCAATAGTAATAATAATAATCTTCGTTTAGAAGTCTTTAATAGACTAATTTAAATTTTGAATTGAGAAGGTAATTAGTTTTAAAAGATAAAGATCCAAAAAAATAAGGGTGTGTCATTACTTTTTTGTGTGAAGTTATTATATTTTTAATTGGATAATAATAATAATAATAATAATAATAATAATAATGTAATGACCTGTTAGGTCGTTTTGGATACTAGAGCTTTTTATTCCATAAAAGAATCTTACGGTAGATTCTAAATGAGAATCTTGTACTATTGATTTAACTACGATTATTTAGTTGGGGGTATTTATTAAATAATTAATTTTTTGTTTATTGTAAATGGGTCAAGTCTGAAATTTATTTAATACACAATGTTACTTGGCCCATATGTAGAAACAAAAATAATAAAATGTAGCAATTTTGGTTCATAATTAATTTAGAGAAAATAAATTAGGGAGAAGACATACTTGTAGACGACGAAGAGTGGCATCTGCATCTCTGGTAAGAATTTTAACTCTTGAAATTGGGTTATTGTTAGAAGGAAAATATTCCTTAAATATTATTACAATTGAATCAATAAGCATATATCCTAATATTATTATAATATGTTGGTTAGATAAGGAATTGGAAGGGTATAACGTTTTGGTTGGAAGTTTTGCGGAAGACAAGATCTGAAAGGTCATCATTAATTAATGATAGAGGTTATACTCTTGAATTAATGATTACGAGTCATATATCTGCATCATTTCTCTGCAGGCCAAATGACTGAGTACGCGGATTGTACGAGTATGTAAGGGGAATTCTAAAGCATAAACATAGGCTTGAATTTGATAAAAAAGAAAAACATACTTACCTCTTCTCAACTCACTCAACTAAACTTAACTCAAGAATAAGATACTCAACTCAAAGATTAGATACTCAACTCAAAGATATGATATTCAACTCAAAGGTACTCAACTCAAGATACTCAATGATAAAGCAACAATAAAAGATGCAATTTATGGAAAACTTTTAAAATAATAGATAATAACTCTCAATTTGTATATAAAAATACAATATAACTCTGTGGGTGTTTCTCTAACCGACAACCTATCACTATGAACTATGTGATAATACATCGTCTCGCTCACACTGCCAGAACTGTCCTATACCTTTTCGGGGTATAGAACCTCTCAACTAAGTGGATCCCCTAGTCTATGCTAAAAAACATTAAGGAATCATCTAAAAATTATGACCCTTTCTACTCACGTTGGCTACATGGTTTATGGAGGCTATGAGTTGTATGAACTCTTCCCCGTATCGGTGCTCAATACTACTCCCATAATATACTAGTTCATATGTTTAAAAACATAACTCTTTCTGTGTTTTGAGATTATTAATCAAAAATCTTTCTCTTAAAAGAGATGGTACTCAAACTGCTCAAAACTCTTTTGGAAATCTCAGTTTCCTCTCATCTTAAATGTAAAAACATTTACTCTTGAGAATACTTAGTTCCCATATATCATTTTAAAGAAAATGTACTCAGCTCTACTCTTCCTCAACTCAGTGCTCAAGTCTTTAAAACAATTTGTAAAAAGACTTCTTAAAATAGGGTTCATGCTGAATTAAGGACGTGAACGACTCAATTCAAGATTTTCAATAACCATGCATAGAACTCAATACTTGGAACTCAACAACTCCAGAATTCAAGGAGTCAATGATATTACTCATCTCAAGAATGCTCGACTCGGAGGGTTCATGCAGAATTATGGGCATGAACTACTTAACTCAAGGACTCAATGATAACTCTCATCTCAAGACTGGTAGATTCATAGGGTTCATGCGGAATTATGGGCATGAATTACTCAACTCAAGGACCTTCATGGTAACATGTAGTAGCCCCATGATTAGGAATATAATACCAAAATGATTAGAAACTCAATACTCAAGACTTAGAACTTGAAGATACTACCCCTCTCAAAGATACTCAATTGATGGAGTTCATGCAGAATTTATGGGCATGAACGACTCGACTCAAGGGTCTAAATAACAATATGAAACTCATATATACGACTCTTCTCATTCTCATACTTACATCCTCAAAGCTCAATTTAAAACTCAAGTGTTGGCTTTGAAAAACTTCTCAAGATTTATAACTCAAAATATGGTTCATGCTGAATTATAGACATGAACAAATCAACTCAAGGATCTCAATAAAAATATAGAAACTCAATAATTAGGAATAGAATTTTTAAAAGAACCATGAACTCAAGAATTCAAATCAACTTATCGCAAGAATACTCAAATCTAGGGGTAGAATCCTAGATTTCTATTTTACTGATTCGAAAAAAGATGTAGGGCGTGAGGACGAATTAGACCAACACTATGATAGCCTTACATACCTTGAAGAACAAGGTTCTTGAAGAATCTTGAAGAAGAACTTGATTAGAAGCCTTGAAACCCTAGCTTGAAGGTAAACGATCAAGAAAACCTTTCTTGGGATTCTTGAATTAGTTTCTTGAAATCTCTATGGCCAAGAATAATTATTTTCATTAGTGATTTATAATTGTATGGAGTCATTTGAGTTGAATAGAATGTAATTCTTGGAGGAAGACTTACCTTGAAGAAGAATCTTGAAAAAGATTGAAAGAATCGTGAAAAAGATTGAAAGAATCTTGAATGTAGTCTTCTACTTTGATTTTTCCTTAGGGTTTTGCCCTAGGGTTTGAGAGAGAAGAGAATGATGGATTAAAAGATGAAAATCTGATTGTTTTGAGCTTTTTATTAGTCAAAAAATTCTTTTAGGATTTTCTTGGAGGTAAAAAGACAAAAACGAGGCTTTTTAATATTTTCCCGTTGGCTAATTCGTAACAACACTATATCAGGTTACTAAAATAGTCATAAATTTTTACTCATAAATTGGATTGACGCAAAATTAGTGGCGTTGGAAAGTAGATTTAAATACCTTTAATTTGATACGTTATGGGCCATGTAAATCTTTATATTCTATAAGATATGATCGTTTGAAGTTGACCCAAGTAGAATCTTACATCAAAACTTAATCGATAAGGAAACTTCAAGAACACTTATCAAGAACTCATTAAGAAATTAAATTTCTCAATATTTATGGATAGATTCACAAAAGAAACTCAATATTGACGTGTGGGTGAACAAACCCAGCACTATGGAAGCTTACATACCTCAAAGTACTAGGTTCTTGGCGAAATCTTGAATTTCTTGAAGAAATGCTTGAAACTTTGAACTTTTTCTCCTCTTGAATCTTATCTCTAGGCCCTAAGTGCTTTGGGGATGAATGAAATTGATTCTAATCAGTTTAGACTCCTAAAACCTTACTAAAAATGTTTAAATCCGATTGGGTAAGGAAAAGACCAAAATACCCCTCATATTTTTGGGTAACTTTCCTTATTTGGATAGCCTGACTTCAAATGAGCATATCTCCCTCATACAAGCTCAAAAATTAGCAAACTTAGCGGCGTTGGAAAGAAGATTCCAAGACCTTTCATTTGATATAATATGGGTCTCCTAACCCATCATGTACTAAAAGTTATGGTCATTTGAAGTTGATCCAAAACTAAAAAGAGCTAAGGAATGACTTGAAAGAATTCTCTTTAATTCTTTTTTGAACTCAATGTGTTATATCTAGTGACCTTAACACTTAAGAAAAAATTAAATACCTTTGTAAAAACTTATTCACTACGAAAAATGGTTCAAGTCTTAGCTCAAAAAAATTTCCGGGGTGTTACAGAGTTGTTCTTACAAATCTAGACTTGATTTGCGAAAAAAAAAATCCAAAAAAAAATCTAATTTTTTTTGTTTTGATTTGTTGTTTTGACACTAGATCCTTGTTCCCTAGTGTTTTTTGAGTCTAGCTTTTAAATTTCGTTCAATTTGAAGTTGTAGAAGTGAAGTTGACATTGAAGAGTTTCAAGCTTTTCAATTTTTGAAAGTGGTCTTTTGATTGAGGAGATATTGGAGGTTAATAATTATTGGGATTTGTTCTCTATGTTGAAGGGAAGAAAATTCTAAATTTTGAGCCAATTTTGAGTTGATTTGAGTGCATTGGGATTTTGTGTTTGTTCTTGGTGTTCTTGATAATCTTCAACTTGTTCTTGATGAAAAAGAAGAAAGCAAGTACATTTGATTCAATATTGTCAAGTTAAATTTGGTCAAAGTGTTTGTTGGTCCACTTGTGGAAATTTGAAAAAAAAAAGAATTT
This sequence comes from Solanum gracilifrons, assembly GCA_029582605.1. Classification (NCBI taxonomy): domain Eukaryota; kingdom Viridiplantae; phylum Streptophyta; class Magnoliopsida; order Solanales; family Solanaceae; genus Solanum; species Solanum gracilifrons. Next base: position 775 of record JAJOOH010001362.1, on the reverse strand, counting down.
AAAAAAAAATCATTTCCACATGGACATCCACGTCAACAGTCAACAAAGTCAACTGCCAACGCAACAGCCACGTCAGTGCCATCTCAGTTGACTGCCACACAGAGAAGTACAACTTCATAGAGCAGGTTTTTTTTGTTTCAGCCTTAAAATTTGGCCAAGTATGGGAGTTTTTGGCCTTGAATTTTTTTCTGAGTGTCCAAATTCACTTCTTCTTCTAAACTCGTTTTTCTTCTATTTCTCAACTATTTAATAATTAATTAACATCTTTAATTACTTGTTAACTAGTTTTTAATCATCAAATCATTTCTTTGATCCTTCAAATTAAATAACAATAAGTAATTCTTCTACTTTTGTTACTTAGTTTGTTTTGAGTTCGAATCTTTTGGTGCTTCCCTCTTCTACTTTTCTCATCTTAATTCACTGATAACCTTCTTGATTCAAGTCCGTTAGTTTTTATTTAGATCTTCCTTCTTTCAAGAGTCAAAAGAATCCACTCCACCACAAAGGATAGGTGACCTTGAATTGGTTGGCAAAGCTAGTTCACTATAAATTTTGAGACGACGCCATAGTAGATGAGTTGACAGTTCAAATAAAGAGTGATGTGAGGATTTTGATACTAACTTGTTTGTTAAGTTTTATAGGTATGATGGAAGGATCATTAGCATTTTGCAATCGAGATCCTCGTACTATGAACACAAATGAGTTGTTTGCTTCAATACAAGGAAATATTTAAAAAGTCATTCAATTAGTCACTGAGATGGCACCTGATGAGTTG
>JAJOOH010001361.1:0-27012 GCA_029582605.1 Solanum gracilifrons | reverse complement strand
TTATTATTTATTTTTTTGTTGTTGTTCATAGGGAACTAAATGAAGAACCAGTAATAATTATTCAAAAAAATTGATGAATATCCATTTTGATTTGTAGTTGGATGTAGTATATGAGTATATATTTTTTTTAATTTGTGAGGTTCATGTCTTATATATGACACAAAAAATAATTACGATATATTTGTTTCATTGATTTCATAAGAAAAAAGTTAAATTGAATACATTTATTGATTAAAAAAAAATTGTATAACTTTGTTATATAATTCTTCACAAAGGGCGGATCCATGTGGAGGTCAGGGGTTCACCCGAACCCCCTCGTCTAAAAATTACATTATATATATAAGGTTTATTTTTTATTTTATGTGTACATATATTAAAATGAACCCTTTGAATCAATAGAAAAGCTTGGCTTAGCGGCTAAGGGTTTCGATTTTGGCCGAAATGGTTCAGGTCCGATTCTTGCTTGTAACATTTTTTCACATTTTTTTTTATTTTTTTTTTGCTTTGAATTCTGAATGGGTTCTGGATTTGGGCTCAAATCCAATTCCATTTCATTATTTTTGGAAGGGAAACTAAATGGGCTCTGATTTTGGGCTCAACTTCAAAGAAATATCTCATTGTTTTCGGGTTCAATGTAAATCTTTATTTTTTTGGGAAAATAAGTAAATACCCCATAAAAGTAAATTAATTACAAACATATACCCCTTTATATTCATACCCCATTAAATAATTACACTATATACCACTTTACTAATTTTGCTTAACTAATACTAAATCAATATCATATATATTGTATTGGTATCATTAAGGCTGATAATTTCGTTGAATTGATACTAAATCAGTATATATATACTGTATTGGTATCATTAAGGTTTGTTTTTAAGAAATTACTCATTAGTCAATGATACTATAATAGTATATACTCATTAGTATCATTGACTAATGGGTAATTTTTTAACAAGAAACCTTAATGATACCACAACAATATACATATATACTCTTATAGTATCATTGACTAATAAATAATTTCTGAATAAGAAACCTTAATGATACCAATACAGTACATATATACTAATTTAGTATCAGTTAAGCTAAATTATCAACTTTAATGATACCAATACAATATATAATACCGATTAAGTATTACTTAAGCGAAAATTATCACCCTTAATGAATGGGGGTATGGACTGTAATTATTTATGAGAGAATGGGTATTTCAGGATGTAACATCCTGCATCTAGAAATAATTAGAATGTAGTTTAAATCTGGAAATTTTCGTTTTTGGAAAGTTCAAGGGAAATCTGGAAAATTGTAAGCAAGAAAAGTTGAGTTTTTGTCATTTTCAAATGATCATAACTCCTAGCTCAGGATGAGTTAGGAGTAGTTATAGATATGGTTGGAATGATCTTTCCAACGCCGCCAAGTTTGCGCGATTCCGAGTTCATATAAGTGAGATATGCCTTTTGAAAATTGGGCTGTTGGATTGAGGAAATGTCCAATCCGGATTTTAAAGGGTAGTTTGGTCTTTTCCTTACCCTTTTATTTTAATTCGTTTTTGGTAATTAATAAGGGGTCTAAACTGAATTAGATCAGTTTAGACATTTACCAAATAGAGCTAGGGTTTTGGAGGAGGAACGCAAGAAAAGAGAAAAGGAGGAAAAAGCTAGATTCGTCGTCGTCGTAAGGAATTGCTTGCGAATTTCACCGAGGATTCAATCCATTAAGGTATGTAAGCTTCCATAGTGTTGGGTTCTTTCACCCACACACCAATCATGATTTATTCAGCGTAATTTCGTTCTTGAAATTTAAAGATTAGAGTTCTTGATGAGTGTTCTTGAAGTTTCATTAAGTTTTGAAGTAAGATTCTGCTTAGGTCAACTTTAAACGACCATATCTCTTAGAATATTAAGAATTACATGAGCCATAACCTATCCAATTAAAGGTAATTGAATCTACTTTCCAACTCCACCAGTTTCACGTCAATCCAATATCTGAGTAAAAAGTTATGACTATTTTAGTAACCGATACAGTGCTGTTACGAATTAGCCGACGGGAAAATATTGAAAATAATCGTTTTTGTCTTTTTACCTCCAAGAAAACCATCAACGAATTTCTTGACTAATAAAAAGCTCAAAACAATCAGATTTTTCATCTTCACTCATGAAAATCATAATTTATGGCTATAGAGATTTTAAGAAACTAACTCGAGAATCTCAAGAAAGGTCTTCTTGATTGTTTACCTTCAAGCTAGAGTTTCAAGGCTTCTAATCAAGTTCTTCTTCAAGATTCTTCAAGAACCTTATTTTTTTTCAAGTATGTAAGGCTATCATAGTGTTGGACTAGTTCATACTCACGCTCTACATCTACGTTTAAATCAGTAAAAGAGGATTCAAGGATTTTTCCCTAGATTTGAGTATTCTTGAAATAAGTTGATTTTGAGTTCTTGAGTTCATGTTTCTTTTAAAAGTTCTATTCCTAATTATCAATTGCTATATTGTTATTGAGATCCTTCATAAACATGAGATCATGAACCTTGAATCCATAAATTCAAATTCAAGGAAAGTCAAAAGCCTAGTCTAGGAAGTTCTTAGAGTCTTTTCAAGAAGTCTTTTGCAAAATGCTTTTAACTTTGTTTTAAGACTTAAAGATCAAGTTGAGTAAATAGTAAAGAGTAAAGATTTGAAGTCCATTTCTTCAAAAGAATATGGGGCTAAGTATTCCCAAAGAGATTTAATATGTTTTCACATTTAAATAAGAGCGGAAACTGAGATTTCCAAAGAGCCTTCGGGCTAGTTTTCAGAAAAGAGTATTAGCTTTCTAAATGAAGCAAGTAGGGAAACTGAGATTTCCAAGATAACCTTTGAGGTAAGTTTTGAGCACTAATCTCAAATCACAGAAGAAGTATGCTTTTAAAACATAAGAGCTAGTATATTTTGGGAGTAGTATTGAGCACCAAATTGGGGGTGGGCATGAGTTCAGATAACTCACGTCTCCATAAAACCATGTAGCCATCATGGGTAGAAATGGGTCATACTTTTTAGATAAACCCCTTTCGAAATAGACTAGTGGATCCATTAGGCAGTTCAGGTCATATACCTTTGGCCAGGTATAGGATGCGCTGGCAGCGTGAGGTAGATCGATGTATCATCACTATAGCTCTTAAGTGATGGTTGTCGGTTAGAGAAACTCCCACAAAAGTTATTGTATTTTTATATACATCAGTTTATTGTATTTTTAAATATATCTCGGAGTTATTTGTATCTTGCATACACACAGAGTTAATATCATGTTTTTAAACAACTTTTCTTTATATTGCACTTGCTTTTAAACTGCTTTATATTGAAATGAGTTCAGTCATGTTGAGTTGAGTTGAGTCAGGTAAGTTCTTCAGTTTCTCTCAGATTCTTTCTAGCCTATGTATTTTAGCATTCCAACTCACATACTCGTACATTCAATGTACTGATGTCAGTTGGCCTGCATCGTATTATGATGCAGACACTGGTAACTAGGATCGGCATCCCAACGCATCGTTGATCCAGTGAGCAGTCAAGAGTCTGTTGGTGAGCCTCCTTGCTTTCTGGAGGATCCATTTCATTGATGTGTAGTTTAGTTTATTAGGATGTTGTGGGGTATGTCCCAACATCCATCTCAGTTGTTATTAAAGGCTTCATAGACAGTCAGATGTTAGTTTTTTTGTCTTGTCATTGTCATTATTTCATGTTGAGACTTGAGTTTACCTTAATGGCTAGTTGAATGTTCCTTTATAACATTCCCGTTTATTATATGAACTTATCTTTGTTTAGTTTAAGTCTTCCGTTGAGTTAAGTAAGCCAGACCAAGGGTTCGCTTGGGGCCAGCAATGGTCTTCGAGTGCCAGTCACGCCCAGGGTATAGGCTCGGGGCGTGACACAGGAATTACTTTGGATTTGTGTATGAACTTGTAATTATTTTGGATTTATGGCTCATTTACGTAGTTTTCCCTATTATTTTTGTTATCATTATTTTTCTCTCTATGCTATTTCTTTTTCTCAATTTATCTTTATTTAAATTTATTAAACATATTTTTCCTACTTTTGTCTTTTGTTCTTCTTATTTATGTTGCTCATTTTATTTCTACATAAGTCTCTTTACATGTACTAACTCGAAACTCTTTTAAAAAAAGATGAATTATTATTAAATTTGAAATTGATTTACAAAAAAATATTATGTAAAATAAATCAAATTAAAGTTAATCGAATGAAGAAATTTAAAAGTCATGAATATTCTTTTGATAAAATCTAATCAATTGATTTTTTCCCCTTAATTTTATAGTTTTTTTTTTAGTTCGATTTTAAAAAGATGAAAACTAAACTAAACTTATTTGATCTATTTATCATTTGTCTTTTTCACAAATGACTAACCTAGTTAATTGAAATAAATGAACTAAAAAATCGACGATATCAATTATTTATCTTATGAATATACACTATAATATTAGTAACTCAATTTTTACACCCTTTTTAAAGAGTCTTAGTGGTCGAATTTAAAAAGAAAGAATCAAAAATAGAGTAGAACACTGCATTATAAAAGAGAAAAAAAAACACAAGATTTTTTTAAAGAAAAGCTCGATGAAATAGGGTAAAAGTAGAAAAAACTAAACGCGGCATGACAAGGCAAGTTAAACTTATTAGATTCAGATTACTAGTTTCCTCCTATCTCGTTTAGTTTTTCATCTTGTAATTTTCACATGTTTACTTCTTTATGCTTCAAACCTCATTCACAGAAATCCTGGATCTGACACCGTTAATATATATATATATATATATATATATATTAACTCCTAATTTGAATGTTAAATTACTATAATACCCACACTTAATACATCCATGTATTTCTATTTGAATAGCATGTGTTCTCTTGGAAGGTTGTGACTTTCCGATGAGGTGTGACTTTTTCAATGGGTTATGACTTTTCTAAAAGGTTGTGACTTTTCAGATAAGTTGTGACTTTTCTGAAGGGTCATAACTTTTCAGATAAGACACAATAAGCACGTGTTCATACTACCATTTCTTGGTTATAAATAGAGTGGTTTCCTCTCATTTTTCAACCAAGAAAATTTTCTAATCTTCAACTCTTTTTTCTCTTACACTTTAATTTTTTTTGTATGATTTATGAGTGAGTTTGAAGATCACTGGAATCTCATGTACCACTATTTTGATGAAGTAAATTATTCTATCCTAAGAGGATATATTTCAGAACCTCAACTACTTGAGGGCAATAATTTTTGGTGTTATAGATTAACAATTATTTTTCTTTTTTTCGCTTAAAATATACAGTAGTAAGTAATGTTCCAATAAATGAAGCAAACGTGAATCAATCTAAATTTTCATTAGTTTTTCTTAACAATTTCTCATGTGATGCAGATATATGCTTCTAAATATATCTTTAAAAAACTATTTAACTTCTGATGAGTCAGAGAATTGTCACGAGTTGTTTTGTTGATGCTCAAACCATAAGAATGACTTTATTTATAATGATATTTATGTGATTGAGGTTGTCACGAAGTTTGCTTCAAAATAATTACTACTACATAAAAACTTCTCTTTTATTTTACTTATTTTCTTATTTTTAAAAATATTTATGTATTTTACATATTATTTTACGTATAATATTACCGAATTAGAAAAAAAAAATAATAAAAATATTTTTGTAAGGTTAGAACAAAAGAGAAAAATAATATCAATTAAAGATTTCAACCCTCCCAAAAAAAGTATAACATTGATTGCAAATTTAAATATGTACATTTTAATTTAATAAAAATAAAAGTTTAATTAAAACTTTCATACTAGATATTTAAAATAGATTGTCTCTATAAAATAATCTTAATATTAAAAGTACATTAATAGTTGTCCTTTTTCGTAATTTGACTCTTAAAATCATTTTTTCAAAAACGATCAGTCAAATGCATTTTGCATATAAAAAACAATTTTCAAATGAATTAGCCAAACACAAATTATTATTTTTTTCAAAAGTACATTTTTGAAAAATCATTTAAAAAAAATACTTTTAAAAAGAAATTGTTTTTAGCAGCAATACCAAACAGACTCTTAGCCCAAAAAATCCAAACTAATCTACATTTGGTTTCGTTTCAAGGTCAACTTATTAATGTTTTTGAGTTACAACCAGCAAGCCTTGACAATTTATACTGGTAAAAAAGAATTGTAATGTTACATTAGACTTAGATGTTGCTTTCAAGTGTTGGTTGTTGTTGTCTTGTTTTAGCTCTTAATTTAGTCCTTGGTTCACAGATACGATGAGATATCTAAAGTTTAAGTTTTTGAAATTAATATACTTTATTTAGTTAAAGTATAATCAATCTAACGATAAATTAATTTTATAATTATAAGGGAAAATGCATAAGTACCCCCCCAGCCTATGCCCGAAATCCCAGAGACATACCTAACCTTTACTAAGGTCCTATTACCCCCCCGAACTTATTTTTTAATTAATTTTCTACCTCTTTTGGGCCTACGTGGCACTATCCTTGAAAAAATTGTCAACACGTGCTGGGCCCACAAGATAGTGCCACGTAGGCCAAAAAGGGGTTGAAAATTATATATAAAATAAGTTCAGGGGGGTAATAGGACCTTAGTAAAGGTTAGGTGTGTCTCTGGGATTTCGGGCATAGGCTGGGGGGTACTTATGCATTTTCCCTAATTATAATTATAATTTTAAATGTGGTGTGAATGAAAAATAAAACATCCCTTCTCACATATACATCGAACATACCACAAAGTTACATGAATTTATCATGACTTACGTACATGCATCATCTTAAATGTACTTTTGTCTTTTGGAGATTTGAAATTATAAAAAGAGATATTATGAGAGAAACTGAATAAATAAAGAGCAACTTACGAAAATACTATATTTATAGGATTATTAAAGTTCAATAGCTATAAGTATGTTATTTTTTAAAAATGACTACAATTTATATCTTTTTCTAGTTGTATTTATTTATATGTTTTTATTTTTCTATTTATACTCTAATACAATTTTAATTACAATGAACTAAATAAAAAACATGTATTAATTGTGTATTTGTGTACAATTAGCATATAAATACTTTGCAAATTGGTATTTCTATTTACAAAACTTAAAGTATTAGTATATCAAGGATACACGTATTTATAAAAACTTAATGTTTAATATATCAAACAAGGTAAAGCATGACAATTAGCATATGAACAAGACACTTTGAAAAATGAATACATTATTGTTAAGCAAAAAATAAATACACCAATTTAGTATACATATGAATACATTGTTGTTAAACAAAAGATGGATACATTGGATAGCCTAAAAAATGAAAAATGAAAAATGAAAAATAATAGAATGTGTAGGTATCAAAGTGTGTAAGTATCTGGCTGTTTTAAAAATTGAAAAATCCAACAAACGTCAAATCTCTTTTTGGTCAAGTTTTTTCGATAATACTTAAGGCTTGGTGTTAACTCAGGTATTTGTTTATAAAAATATATTACTAATATATCCAATTCTACTTGTATTGCCTAATCAATCTTTTAAATTGGATAGATTACTTATGTATCCCCATATACTTGTATTCACAAATCACCATTTCAATTTGTGTTAATATTACAATAAAGTATCTATGTATATAAGTATTCTACTATATACAAATTTGACAATCACACAAACTTCAATCTCTTTCTGCTCATGGTCTTCCTATACTATTTTTTTAATAACTATAACCATTATAATGGAAAAAATAAAATAATTCTTTAATTGAAAAATTATAAAATATATGAAAAATATAGATGAATACAAATATAATCTTCATAAAAACGAGAAAAAATCAATCAAAAGATATTTGATGAATTCAAATTACAAAAGTTGCTCCTAGAATCATCAAAAGGATCTTAAATTGGAAGGAATTTGGGGGAAATATTGAAAATATGTGATATAGGGATATTGATGAAAAAGAAAGTATTAATGAGGGTAAACATGGAAAATTAATCACATAAAATGTGCCTAGACATAATTAATTATGTGATCAGTTTTCCATGTTTACCCTCATTAATACTTTCCTATTTAATATTTACTAACTTTCTTGATTATTTGTATATAATTATCTTTGTTATTTATTGTGTAGTTATATCCATATAACATAAAAAAAAAACTATAGCTATTTATTTTAAATGTATATTGATGTTTGCCATATTCCGTAGTTTTTCCATAAATAAATGAGTGAGCTAGGTATCATAAGTGAAATGAAATAAACAAAGAAGAGGTGTTGGATTTTAAAGGTGTGAATAGGAAATGAAGGGTTGTGCTTTGTCGAAGAGTTGTGACATTTATGAAATGTTGTGTCTTTTCTAAAGGGTTGTGACCGTTTGAAATGTTATACCTTTTTTCAAAGAGTTGTGACCTTTCTGAAAGGTTATCCTATTTCCAAAAAGTTGTGACTTTTATCCTTTGTTAGCTATAAATAGAGAGACTTTCTCTCATTTTTCTGCATCAAATTCTTCCCTTCTTTTGCATACATTTCTTACAAACAAAATCGATCGATCGTGTCTGTATTGTGATTCGTTGCTGTCTTTTTTATTTCGTTGAAATCATCGAAGTTTGAGGTGTCGCTACTTCTTTAATGGTTAATCCGTTTTATCTTGGGAGGAATTAATCTACAACCTTGGCTATTTGAGGGGGTTAAATTTCTTAAGAACACGCAGTCTAATTTGTGGATTTGGATAGTTCTTTTCTTTTTCTTTTCATTTTTTATTATTTTTGATTTGCTAATTTGAATTTAAGAGATAACAATAGGCACAACAAAAAAACTTAAATGAGATATTATGAGCGAAACTTGAAATCATGATGATTTGCTATAATTTTTTGTTACTCAATATAATAACTACTTGTCATGACTCATGACAACATTTTAAAATAAAATATTGCATGAAGTTCTACCTATTTGTCATGACTAATGACTTGCATGACAACATGTTAAATTTTTTTTTTCTCATATTGTTTACTTGTGGTCTTGAATCATAACAATTTAATATGATGAACTATACATATACCCGCTTTTATAATCGTCGTTTAATTTATATTCAAAGTTAAATTTTTTTCTTCAAGTTAATCCAATACGAGAACAACTTCAAACATACTATTAGGTTTTGCCTCGATTTTCTTATCATATTTGAGTTTTACTCTTTTCTGAAAGGAAAGTTAAAACATTACCATAATTGATTTTACTTTTCCCGAAAGAAGAACATAATTTTCTACCATATTTGGTTATTCTTTCTTTAGATGAAACATATGGAACTCTATATATTGAAGAACCCCATTCTCATACCAAAACACTATAGCATCCACAATATAGACATTTTAAGAGTTTTGTTTATGGAAAAAAAAATTTCTCTACCGTTTTAATGTTTTTTTATTAGTTTTATAATATGTAGACCAATTAGCCAAATCATATAATAATATTATGTCTTTTAGTTATTTTTATTTGTCATTTGATTTATCACAATCATAATTCGCAATTATAAGTTTTTGCATGATGCTCTAATTCTTCCGAACCCAACACATATGTAACACCCCGAAATGCTAACAAAGAGTTGCATGTCGATACACCATTGCTTAATTACTACAATATGTTTTATTCACATTTTGAGAACTTGAAATTTTGTGATATTTGCAAACTTGCTTAACATAAATTGTGATCGTAATTTAAGGAATTGTATTGGGGTATTTACGTAATATTCTAATTATAATTATGTATAACTATAAATAGTGGTGAGGTATATACATATACGTATGTATATATGCATTTTGGGCAGCACACTTTTATTTGGGCAGCACCTTTGAAGGACAATTGTACAAGTGATAAACATCACTTGTGTGACTATATATTTTCACACCTCCTTGAGTTAAATTCGTTTCCTTCAAGTCTAAGAACCTTATTTAATCAGTTGTTCTTCAAAATCACAAGAGAAAAACTTGGTCCTTTTGGCTGGAATTCGAGACACACACTTCTCTTTTGTAAGTGATGAAATCTGTTTCTGAGTTGGGTAGTATTTGGTAGTGTAAGCATATCTCGTTCTCTCGAACTTCGTTTACAATGAATAAATATGATTTGGAAAGCTACTTCATATACCTACAACTCTTATGTTAATTTAGCTGTTATGAATACGAAATAAGGGACACAACATATGACAAGTTCTGTCCAGATTCCGGAATTAGAAATCCTGTATGTTCAACTGTTAGTGTTTTGATTATATCTTTTTGTACAAAATGTATTTTGCGGTGATTTTTTATTATTTGCAAGCTTAAGAGTTGTACCTACATCTTTTATGAAGAATATAAAGTCCAGTTTTGCCGTTTTCCGTTTCAAATCTAAGTTGCGACATGAAGTACTTTGTTTTGGGAGCATAGTCGTATTTGTACAGGATAGGCTTACTTGTGATGATAACCCGGTGTTACGTCATCATTATTGAGCTAATATAAAGTAAATAAGTTATTAAATTCATTTTTTTTAAGGTTGTATATACTCGTGTACAAGTTGAGGACCTTGATACGTTATGGTCTACTGTTTGAACTTTTGAAGTTGTGTTGGACTGTTTCTATGCTAAAGCACCGAGGTTTGTGTATAAACTTGTACTTGTACTCTTTTTACCTGCTGGTATATCTGAAAGTTTATCTTGGTACCTTGGTTACCTCTTGTCACTTTGCATTGTTGTGTTGGATCCTTCAAGAAATTGAAGACACTTGTGTAACTCGCCCACTTGTAGGGATTGTTTGATCAATTGGCACTCTTGCTGGGACCTTGTCCTTCTTGTGGATGTGACTTTGTCACTATTGGCATGCCTCTTGATTCGGATCATTTGCCATCTTGACTCTGGATTTTTAGTTCGTCTTAAGTATGAAAGTTGCCCATTTTAAGTACGAACTAGAAAGCCATTTTTAATATGGTTCTTGGTTCTCTTGATTATTGGGTTTCGACCCTTCTTGATGCAGGAGGTTGACCCTTCTTGATACATGCTTGTGCTTGGTGTGACGACATGATGTATATATTGGGTGAACTTTGTTATTGAATCTCTTGGAAAATGGTGCTATGAGCGTTCTTGACATTTGAATATTTAAATATCGAACTTGTTACTCTTTATTTTTGTTTACTTAATTTATTTATTATGTTTAATTGTGCTGCACATGACTTGAGAAAGGTAGCTTGGTGAATCTGAGGGCTCCGAACTTACAATTTTTACACCACTAAGTTATATGCTTAGCGATAGTTATTTCTATCGTAGGGAATGTTCGAGAGGATGCATGAAGCTGGCCATTGGAGATGGAGATTTTGAGAGCCTTAAGGAAGATCACATTTGCATATAGACATCTATATTTTGTATAAACCTTGGGACTTGTACATGATCTATGTGTTGTACATTTACATGAAACTTTGAAGGCTAATTTGATCATGTCACCATGGGTTGTAATATAAGTGTGGCTATGTTTTGTTCTTGTTGGGGTGTGTAAACCCAAGTCTTGTAATATACTAAATTTACTATTTGTTTTAAATGGTTGTGTGAAGCATGAACCGACTAATTTAGGTACTCAGAAGTTGGTAACATTCTTTTTATATCATTTTTAAGTGTGAGGATAATATATGCATGAAAATCTCGTAAGTTATTTGCTTAGATTATCTTGGAAGGGTTTTTCCGTCGTAAGTAAAAATTCTACGTAGTTTTGATTTGACGCAAATAAATATTTAAATGGGCAGGATACACATCCTTAACTATTTTTTTTATTGAACCTAATCCCCCTACTAGATTTTAATCAATAGTCCTTACATTCATCTCTTTTAAATATCGCAAGTATTAAATGGACTTGCAATAATTTGCATTTGAAAAGTATGGCTTGCCAAGATTAATTTTGAACATTTTAAATATTTTTAGATATTTTTAACTTAAATTATAGATTGCCAATTTTTTTATTAGATAGTGACTTGCCAAAGGCCACTTCAAACATTTAAGTATTACCAAAATTGTAACCTTGACAAGGTCACTTCAATTTTGGACATTTTAATTGACTATTTTAGTTTTAATTTTCTTTTTCACCAAATTTATAGGCTATTTTCCCACAAATAATAAAATTGGATATAATATTTAAATAGCAAATTCCATTTATGTAAATCACCCATGCTGATACATACTACCACAGGTGGTACATCATTCTTCATTAAATAAATGTACCTAAAATAACCATAAAACATATGCTAGAGTAGTAAGTCTCTTTCTATAATTAATTAGAAATTTTAACTCTTGCTTTAGATAAAGAACATCTTAGAGAGAAGTACAGAAAATATTTTTAAACTTGGTGTAAATTAATATTAGTTTCGTCCTTGAGCTATTGATAGCCTTAAAAAAACACTCATCTATTTATTATATGACATATAACAAATAGTCTTAAACTCTTATAGGAGCATGAAACTCTTAATAAAAAGTCTAGATAAATGTTGAAAACACCTTGAACTTGACGAGAATTTAGGGATATACTAAGTTACTCGTATTGCAAGATCGGGGTTATATTCACGCTGAGTTTAAAGGTATTTCCAATAAAAGGACAAATATAATCCTAACTATCATAAATAGTATGCAGATACCCTCCGTTATACTTTTAAGACATTGATGCCTCTATCGTCCAATAACTAGAGCATATATGCCATTCACTCTAACAGAAGACTAAATAGGGACACGTGACACAATTTTATCCGTCAATCTGATATTTAATAAATGTCGGATCGGTGGATAAGATTATGACACGTGTATATCTGCTAGTATAAATGATATATATGCTCTAATTTTTAGACGATAGGAGTACCAATGTTCCAAAAATATAACAGAAAATATCTGCATATCATTTACGATAATTCGATGATATATTTATCCTTTTTCTCATATTTTACCTTCAAAACATACAAATTTAAATTAATCAAACCCAAAACAATTATCGAACCTCGAGTAAATTTAAGGGGTGCTTAGATTCCACCATAACCAGCCACGTTTAACATTTAACAAGACAGCGCCAACCAACTACGCACATACCGCCGCGTCATACCCCCCACCCACGCACCCACCCACGCCCACCATTAATACTCTACACCAAAACCAAAGAACCCCTTTGATAAATTTTGCATTTTTACGCCATCCAAGACACATTTCTTGGAAAATCCGAAAACAAAACAAAAAAAAAAAAAAACCCAAAAAACGTATTGACTATATAGTTGTTGGTGCAGTAGAAAAATCCAAGAAATAAACCCCATTATCATCATATATCACCAGAGCCTTAGTTTTTTCTCTGGCTTTGGGTTCAGACATGGCATCTTGGTGGAAGTTCTTGTTCATATCCTTTGTTTTTCTTGCTGTAGTTGCTCCTAAAGTCAAAGCAGATTCTGGGTCGTCGTTGGATGATGAAGTTGAAGTGGTTAGATCGGATGTTCCTACTTCTCAAGAATTGGAGCATCTTAAGTCCAAGATCCAATCTTTAGGTTAGTTGGGACTTGGGAATTGCTCCCTTTTTGCTTAATTGGTACTGTGAGTATGCATGTTTTGATTCTTTGGGAAGTGTAGTTTTTTGTTGATTTGTAGTACTGAGAAGTGTAGATGTTTACTAAAACGAATTGTTTGGAGGTTAAGTTGATTGGAGACTTACTTAAAGATGTAAATTTTTTTGGAAATTTGTTATTTTAGGTTAATTATGACTCGTGAATTGCTTACTTTTTTTTAGTTGGTACTGTGAGTAACTGAGTATGATTGTTTTGACTCTTGGGGAAGTGCAGTTTTTCTGAATTTCAGTACTGAGAAGTGTAGTTGTTTACTCCAAAATGAGTTGTTTGGAGTCAATTTGATAGGTTGACTCACTTAAAGGTGTTATTTTTCTGAAAATCTGTTATTGATTGAGCTGGAAATTATGAAAAAAGAAGGGATTTTTTTGTAAGGCTAGCATATTATTACAGGATTTTTTGTTGTATTATGTATAATGTTCAAAACGAAGAGCAGAAATGAATGTTCACAATGAATTACCTTGACCAGTAAAGAACTTGTGAAATGAACTTCAATATTTCAAGTTGAAGTTTAAATTCTTTTGAGAACTTGTGAAACAAACTTCAAGTTTCAAATGAAGTAACATTATTTTCAAGTGAAGTTGCTAAAGAAACATGGGGCTTAGATTTTGCTATAGGAAGCTGCAGATTCCAATTTGGTAGTTTTTCCAACTCCAAGATGTATACTCTGTTCAGTCTTAGTAGAAGTGCGTCAATCTGAAGATGAACACAGTGATTTGATAGCTTTGAACATTTGAAGCAGAATGTTATGGCTCCATGTATGTTCTCGGGTTTATGAAAAAGATGTCTTGTTGGTGTGCTGTTGAAAAAATATTCCACAGATAAGGAGATACAGTTTTGGAAACTGCACAAATTTAGAGATAATCTGCAATTACACTTCTCTTTTGGAAACTGTACAAATCAGAGATTATGTGCAAAGCAGCACAACTAATTTGGAATAGAGTCGCAACCAAGAATAACTTTCACATCATTATAAAAATTTGAAACAAGGTTATAAATTTGGGAGAGTGCCTATTCTGCAGTTATCGTACTTAGTACTTTGCTATTGTCATTGTCATTGGCATTGAGTAATGATGTTTTTTAAATTCCATATTGTTTTTTCCTTGTGTTGTGAGGTAATTCTGCAACAGTGAGTTTTGGATTGGTGCTTGGGATGTAGATTTGTTTTGTTTCAATTTTGGCTACAAAATACTAATTATTAGCCATCTCTCTTTCCTTCTAATGGGTTCTATTTTTCTCAGAATCAAACATCGAGGAGACTGTGCGATCACTGAAAGGAAAGGATGAGGAGATTGCGGACAAAGAAAGCATAATAAAAGAAATGTCAGAGAGGATTAAGTCAATGTCAACTGAATTGGCCTCTCTACAGGTGAGTCCCTCAAATTAGCAAGTTGGTTTTGTATGCTATTTTAGTTTCATGAAATGCCTTGGTAGTGTTGATGTAAGTCATATTGGTTTGTATAGAAAAAGGGAACACTAGATTCTGAGGAGCAAGTTGGAAAGGCTCGTGCACAAGCTGATCAGCTTGAAAAGCAGGTTGAGATATTAAAAGAGGAGGTTGAAATGAAGAATAAGGAGAAAAGAGACTTCGAAGCGCATAAAGGTGAAACAGAGAAAAGAGTATCGGAGTTAAATTTGAAGGTTGACAAGGTGAGTGTTTGATATGCTTTACCTTTTTTATAAAATAATAAGTAGCTCATTTGCTTTCTTTTCTCTTTTCTTTGTAATTGTGTTATCTATGTCTTAATTAATTGCTACAGTAGTTATTCTAGCAGACGGAATTTCACCATAACAGATTCAACAACAAAGCATAAATGAAATTTCATGTATTGCATTTTTAGATAGGATATCTTTTACGCATTAAAACAATGAAGGGAAAAAAGAAGAAGAAGGAACTCTCAGCACAGATGAGCTGCATTTGTTCTTCCTTCTCTTTGAACTTTTAAGATCTGAGGATTACATTTTTCTGATCAGGAAGATTTGGCGATCACGTTCTTTTGCTTGTCCTTGTAATTGAGAGTCTGGGGCCAAGTAACTGAACAGAAATTTTAAAAAGGCAGTTGGGATATGCTATTCTGTTTCTTGTTTACAGAGATTGTCCTGCACATCATGCTAGAGTTATTATGGCAGCTATCCAACTTGTTCAACCGCTGCAACAAATCGTAAAGTACTAAAATGAAACAACTTCCAAATGCTGTCCCTACTGGATTTTATTTATCAATTTAGTCCGATAGCAGATCTCATAAGAATTATGGACAAGTGATTTAAAAAGTTGGCTGAAACATAGAAAGGTGGAAGTGGCTGCAGAACTCTGACTTTTATGAAAAATATTCTTGAAGTTTGATAGAATCTAAATCTTTAAGCAAGGAATGTAGATGACTTGTTAAACTCTAGGTAATTAAGGAGTCAACATTTTATGATAATGTAGAACAAAGGAAGCCTGAGATATCATAGGATTGGAATGCTTTCCTCAGCAAACACCTTCAAGTAGTCATTTTTAAAGAACAAAGAAGATGCTGCAGTTGTAATGCTGTAATTAATTTATTCCAAAAGTTTTTTAGAGTCTCTATCAAGTAGAATGTTGACCTCCTCATGAGAACTAGGAATTACAGTGGAGGTAGGAAGTGTTATAATTTTGACAAAAAGAATCTGACAGAGAAGTCAACTCAGCTAGGTGGTCCTACAAATGGAGTAAAGAACATAGGCAAAAGAAGAATCAAATGGTGGTATAGAATACCCATTGAATGACCCTTCGGGGTGGCCCAGTGGTTTGGGCTTGGGACTTCCATGTTGGAGGTCTCAAGTTCGAAACCCCTTGCCACGAAAGCAAGGGGTTTGCCTTTTGGGTCGAGCTCGTCGCACCGGGCTTGCCTGGTGCGGGTTACCTCTCCTATGTGGATTGCGAGCTATTGTATAGGAGGGGGGGTTTTATCATGTGCGCATCCAAAGGGTAGCGGCGGCTGGTTTCCCTTGTCATCAAAAAAAAAAAAAAAGAATACCCATTGAATGAGGCGATTTTTGAAAGAAAAAGCGCTTACAAATTGTTGTTTCATTTGACCTTTAAATGGTATCCTCAGTTGTTTGCAGTTACAATTCTTTGCTTCTAGTCTCAAGTGCGTGGCAACGCACATGTAAAGTTCGATGGGACCCAAACCTTGTCCTCTCGTATCTCTTGATGATGTCACATGATAACCCCATACATGAGTAAGCGCAATGACTGTTTTCTTGTAGATACTGTGAAGCTTATATGAACAATAAGCTGCCTGTTTTCAGTTACACAATTGATTTCGTTCTGCCACTGAACAGACTTTAAATTCCCAGGACTTCTTGTGGATGTGTAGAAAGATCTTTTAGCTCTTAATGCTGGTCCTATCTAGTTTTGGTAGCTACGTGTAATATTTCAGCTAACCATATGAAATTATTTTGTTTCTTTTTGGTTTATGCAGCTCGAAAAGACTGTTGACAAACAGAAGGAGAAACTGAAAAAAACTGAACGAGCTCTTAAACTTGCTGAGGTGCTCTTGATATTAAACAAACAGCTACTGAAGCTTGTGTTGTGAATAATAATTACTAAAGTCTCCCAATTTTTGCTTATCAGGAGGAAATGATTAGAGCAAGGCTTGAAGCCACATCGAAGATGAAGGAGCTCATGGAGGTAGATGTTCTAGCTACCTATATATTAAGAATGTATTCAGGATTATGATTACTATTGAAGATAGGAGGTTCCATCTCAATTTTTCATCTAGCTGAGTAATGCTGTGATTCATACTAATGTTTCTATCTACCATGATATCCTGGTGCCATCAGGCTTCCATCATGTTGTGTTAAGAGTTTGATATACCGATTTATGGTTAGCTAGTTGTATCAGTTCTCATATGCTTGAACTGGCGATATCAATAATTTTATGGACAGCTGGATGGTGGGTAGTTTTTGGTAGTAAGGGGGTGGTGTCGTGGTGGTGATGGTGGTCTTTAGCCTGTGGATTTGATGCTGGAGTAATTTATTTTGACGGCTAAAAGGGAGAAGAAATGTGATGATAGATTTGGTCTAAACCATTTGTATTATAGAGGATGATGATTGTCATGTAAGTGGGCTATTGGCTAAAGTGAAGAACAATGGAAGGATGATAAGAATCACAATGACACAAGGCACATAGATAGTGGAGGAAGATATTGTTGAAGGAAATTGTGGGTTGTTTTGGTTTTGCAAGAATGTGGCTGCAAATGTGTGGGTGTTGTGTTGTTTGGTGGTTCGCTATTTGCTACTTGTACATGAATCTCGGGGAAGAAGAACTGTAGTAGGTATCCTGCATATATTTATTTAGAGGGCATCTCTAAAGTTCTACAACTTGTATGTCCTTTATTTTAGGTGGGATAATCAAGTACAGTCTTCTTTTATTTAAATCATTGATAGCTGGTAGAGATTTTTTGGGTTCTGTTGATTTATGGTTAGCATGAAAAAACGGTTTAAATATCTTATAATTTGGAATTTAGCAATTTTCCCCAAATTTTGTGGGTTATCATGAGCTTGTCTAGAATTGTATTATTAGAGTCATAAAGATCCTATGTGGAGTAAAAAGTTGGATTGGTTTTCACATATATTGTCTATATGAGGAGGGAAGGGTGGTTTATAGTTCCCCTTCTGTTTTCCCTCTTGCTTGGGTTATGAAGTTGTGATGTGTGGAAGCTGTCTCTGGTTTCTGGTGATGTATGGCGATATAGTTGTGAACGTTTTTGGATGAGAATCTGATTCATGGGGAACCAGGTTATACTTCCTGCACCATAGCTTAGCAATAAGTGGAAAAAAGGATCAAAGTCGCATTCTGCATCAATCGTAAACTGTGTAGGCCTTTGAAGTGCAGCAATTCACTGGCTTAGTTACACGAACAAGAAAGAGTTGGAAAACCGAGAAGTTTGAAGACGTGCTCTCTATCTATGCTTTGTGTTGTAGATGATGATTGATTTAATATATGTTAACCTGGCTCTTTCCTTCTGCTTAAAATCCAGGTGCATGGGGCATGGCTTCCACGTTGGCTTGAAGTTCATATGACTCACTACAAGGTATTTTGAGCAAAAATCATAACTAACTTTCTCGTAAATGGATTGCTGACTCTGCTGTGAATTTCAGTCTCTTTTGGAGAAGCATTGGCAGGAGCACGGAAAACCTGCTATGGACACAATGATACAAAAGGTACATGTTGCTATTGGATCCTCATTAGCTGTTGATTATTGAACGAATGCTTGTTTGAGTTACTATTCTATCGTGTTTACCCTTTTTCACTTGCTTCTTAGGCTGTTGAGAAGAAGGCCCAAGCTGAGGTATGGGCTGCGCCACATATAGAAACAGTCAGAACAGTAAGTCAGCTTTGCATCATTTAACGTTTGAATCTCTTATTACCATATTAAATTTAATTAATTTATTGGATGAGTTCTCGGAAGTTGTGAAAGCCAGAAATGGTATGATGTCAAATACTTTGGAATGTCCCAAAATGGAAAAGAGTGTCATATATATTGGAAAAAGATGGAGTAGTTCCTTCTTTTAGGGTATACCACTTCTTCCTTCTCTACAACAACATCCCAGTGTGGTCCCACATTTCCATTCTCTGTTTCTCATCATTTTGTGTTATGCTTTTAATAGGCAAAATGGTCTAATGGATCCTCGTACTTGTACGCGTTTATATTATGGATCCTCCTACTTAACTCTTTATCAACTAAACCTTTAGACTCAATCCAAATAAGATTTTTAAACCCCTCTCATCATGTGTGTAGGTAGTTCACTCTCCCCTAAATTGATGACTTGTCAAATCCATATCACCTATATCAATGACATGTCATAATTATCTTTATTAACTATTTTTTAAAATTTATTAACCAAAATTATTTAATAAAAAGTAAAACAATAAAATTTATATTTATTCCTTAAAATAAAATTTTGAAACTCCTACATCTTCTCCCCCATTCCCAACCTTAAAACAGTCAAAAAGTATTTCACTTGATGATTGGATCTTCAAATTTGGGTTATGTCCTTTATTTTTTGTTGACAATTGTTGCCGCATGTGAGGGTTGGATTTTCTGGTCGCACTCCTGTGGCTTTGTTATGGCTTTCCCCAAAATTCTTTTCCTTGCTGCATTTCTTTTTCTCCTTTCTTTCTGGGTTGATCTTTGTCATCAGTCAAATGATGAAGATGATGTATATAGCCCTCGAGAAGCTTTGTTGGAGAAGAACAAGCTAAATTCAATTGCTGATGGTCGCCGAATATGCTGTTCTTTTCGTGCTGTCAAAGTGGGAAGCCGTCAAAAAGTTGTGGTTCTGGTTACCCTGTTAGTTTTTCTGTCTCCACCGTACGTCCTCGCTGTTTTCCTTTCCTCCTCCTTCAACCATCACAAAACTACCAACCTAAGCCGCCGCCGCACCACCAGATCTGGCTGAAAATCTCTTCGCTGTCGTAACTAGATCCTCCAACCCTCACCCGCCTCATTCTCCCCTCCACTTACTAGCACCGTCTCTCTCACTCTACAGCGAACCAGTTGTCTCTGACGAGCACCACCACCATCAACCTCTCCCTCTGCCGGCGAGTCAATGGACTCAAGGAGGTTTCAATGCCAAGATCTCTTAAAGATGATGACAAGAGTATGGAAAGAAAAAGAAGGGGTCGGGCATGGAGATGGTTGCAAATGAAGGTGGAGTGGGTGAAGAAGATGGAGGCTTTTTAATTAATTTTTTAATTTTTTATTATTTTATTCTTTTACTAATATTTTTAAAACTGAAATATAGTACTCACTCGCCTTAAGGTGCGTGAAATCACACACTTTCGCCAACTCAGCCATCTTAAAGACACATAAGCTTGGCCAATGGTTAGAGGGGTTTGATAAATTGTGTTTTATTGAATTTAAGGGTCCAGATGACAAAGAGGTAAGTAGAAGGGTCTAGAATACAAACCGATACAAGTACAAGGGTCCACCAGACCATTTCGCCCTTTTAATATAAAGAGAAGTCACTACATTATGTGTGTATATGATTAATTGAAAGTTTGATGCCTAAACATCATTTCAAGGTTCAACAAATATGAATGAAGATAGGACTATATTTATCTGGGAGCTCCTGTTGTTGCAGAACTAATAAAGAAGTGAGAGAATCTTAGTTTCTTCTTGTGAATTCTGATCTCTGTGTGCCGAGTGACCATCTAAACACTTTAATGGGCATACCACATTGGGACTGATTTTAACCCAACCCATTTATTAACTCACCCCAATTTAACTTGACCAATTCCAGCCCAACCCACCCATTTGGCACCTCTAGGTATACATTAACGAGTATGTTATTACATTAACTCCTCATCTCTTCACGGAAATAAGTACTTGAACAATAAAACTAAACTAATTTGAGATTTCCTGTTAACAAAGCAGTAATGGTACCTTGCTAGGTAAAATTGTTAAAATGGTTGAGTATCTTTATTTCTTCCCAAGAGGTGAGTTCTCTTATCTGCTAAATGACAATCACCAGACATCTGGGGGAGGAAAATCAAGAGTTAGTAGGACAAGCTAAGAGTGGGGAGTAAGATGACTTCCAGATCTGGGAGACTCTCTATTAGTTTTTTTAGATGTAGATACAATTATCTACTTCAAACATTCATTTTACTCCTTAAGCTAGTTTTTGTGCTGTATTTGTGATCAAGATGGAGGATCTTAATAATGTCTGGTGTTTGCTGTTCTACTCTTTGAAGAAATGGATGCCAGCTGTGAAGGAACAATGGGTGGTAATGACCACTAACCTCAAGCCACAAATGGAATTGGTTAGGACCAAAGGATTTGAGATTTATGAGACATCTATAAGCGCCATAACTCCACATATTGTCAAGGTTCAGGAGCTAGCAGAACCTCACGTTCAGGTACCATCCCTTATCTGTTCATTTAAATGAATAATATTTTCTGATATATCAAGAGTAAGTACATTAAGGAATATAATTTCCTGTCGTTGTACATGCATCAAATGTATAACTTGTACCTATTTTTCCGGTTTTATTTGTATGTGATGTGATGAAAGCATAATTTATTCACAGGAACTTAAGAAATTCAGCAAGCCATACATTGATCAGGTTGCCACTGCTACAAAACCTCATGTTGAAAAAGTTTGTATTGCTGTAAAGCCATATACAGATGTGGCAGTTCATCATTATGGGAAGTTCCTGGAGTCTGCAACAGTATACCATAATCAGGTGTGTTAAAAATAAAGTGATATGATAGTCCCTGAAATATTCAGATCTCGCAGAGGTTAACTTGTGGTTGAGATATGCAAGTCATAGTCTCTTTCTAAATGTTTCCTGTACTTTTACTGCTGCATCAGTTTCTCATGTATTCAGGTTCCAACAACCCCGTAGACCCAAAAATAAAATGTAATAAAATAAATCCTGAAGAGTCTGAAGTTACATTTTCTGTCTGTCTTCTTGGCGCCTCTGTATTCTTATGCGAGAGGCTTAACTTTTTAGAATGATTTTTCTGAAGCTACTAAATTATCCACAATAATTTCGCGAAATATTGCAAATCAGTTGATGAAGAGTGCCTGAGCTTCCCGTGTGTATTCCCAACAATTTCCAATTTTCGAATGCTTTTGTGATTTAGCTCTGCCACTAGGGAGTATCTGTTTGAGCTCTGTATTATAAGATAGATCCTTCACTTGGTATTGTCAAATGAAAGACAAACAGATCTTTAAGCAATTAGGGGTAAGGAATAAGGGTCCAGCTAGGACAAATTAGTCTGTATTGTTTATTATGTCTTAATTCATTGAGTGGAGGAAATGGTCATTTTTCTTCTGGTGGTTGTGTTGGACTCATCTTCTCTTTACCTTCTTAGAATGATGAAGAAAAGCATACCGAGTTGGGGGGGTTGGGGGGGGGGGTAGAGTGTACACATACCTTACCCCTATCTCGTGGAGGTGGAAAGGCTGTTTTCGAGAGACCCTCGGCAAGATGATTAAGAAGAATGATAATGTGATATTCTAGGGTTAGAAGAGTAGCTTTTGAACTGTTGTTAGAAGAGGTAACAAGGTTATATTACGGTTGGATGAGTTGAACTATTTGAATGATCTGGTGGAAGAATCGATGAAATAGCAAATGCCTTTGCTACTATGCGTATGTTTCTTATAGTATTTAAGTTGTCTTGGTCCATATATTCTAAATCAATGTTTCATTCCATCTGAAGCTGCAAGGTACAGTAGATGAAACACTGAAGAAACATGATCTTACAAGACCTCTTGCAACAAAGGAGTTCGTCTGGTTTGCTGTACGTATCTGATTGTCATATTCTATGGTCTTGCCATCCTGTCCTCTGCCATTTTATTCAATTTGATGATTTCATACTAATAAATTTTTGCTGATCTTATGTGGTGTAGGCTTCAGCAGTGTTGGCTTTGCCCGTTATAATTCTGTTCAAACTTTTGTCTGGCATTTTCTGGTTAGCACAGTTTACTTTGCTCCCTTATTTGCTATTTTCCGCAGTGATCTACCCTTCTATATTGAAGTGCATGTAGATCTACCTAATTCTACAAGGCTCAGAATTGTCTGTATTTTATTATTTGTGACAGTAAAAAGGCGAAGAAACCTACTCGACATGGTCATTCACACCATTCACGTCGTAAGTCCAAGAGGACGCACACAGACAAGTAGGGTGAGGTAGTACAGTGCTTTCATCAGAAACCAAGTACTTTACAGTTTGCAGGTATCACGTTAGCAATTTGCCTTCTTTATTTACCTGGGTTAAATTAATTTATGGATGCATTTATATCTTGAGCTGAATTTATGTATGACTTGGATCAGATTCACAGTGTTAGCTTTTCAGATTAAAGATTAATGGTAGTTGTGGCATGTTTTTAAATTAGATTGCCCCTAAGAAATGTTCTGAAGTTCCTTGGCATACATGCCTGTACTTGTTGTTCTTTTGTGCTGCTATAAGGTGACTTTTGCTAAAGCAAATACTCCCATCTCAGTGTATTATTCATGGGTGGAACACGGGTAATTCTTGATGGCTTGTAACAAAAATCAATGAGATCAGTGAGAGTTGTTTATTTGGAAAATGTTAGTCGTGACAATTCTTGGCCAAAGTCTGAAGTAGCACATTTCCCACATGCTTCATCCTTGTACCAAGTTACACCCCAGATTTACTCCAAATGATTGATATAGGATTTTTTCTAGCGACTCGAGTTCCCATGCTTTTGAGAATAAAGCAGTAAATCTAGGCCTCAGTAATTTTCCGGTCAGTCTCATTCTTCTACTCTTTCCTGGAAGTCGATGACTTAGCTTATTACCTTTGACACCAAAGAAGAGTTTGACTCAATGCTCAGCTACCCTTATCTCAAAGAAAACAAAAGAGTTCCGACCCAATGCTTTATTTCTGTCTTAGTTGATTCTGATTCGACATTAGAAGAACATTGATTTTCCCTAATAACAAGTAAACTATTGTTTGTAAATACTGCATATTTGATTCAACTGTAGTGTGAAGTGACTTTTGCGCCTGTATGTGGTGAAAAAGGTGATGTCAATTAGTTGGTGACTGGCTAGCCAACATTTCAGCGTTTCTACGTTTCATGAGCCAAGATATGTAAGATTAGCTATAAGAGAACTAGATAGGTAAAGCCAAATACTTAATAGTGAGTAAAGAATGAATTAATGTTTCAAAGAAAAATAGTACGGGAAGATCGACCTATATGTTCATATCGACTGGTCTATCTTTCGTCGTCTTTGACCAAATTTGGCAGTTCTTTCACAATTACAGTATTTACTACTATGTGTATGATGCCAGGTTTATTTCATCTCATTTGCAGATGGGTCATGCCATTGTTTCACCGGGCGTTTGGAGTATCAGTCAAATCTGCAGATGCTTTTTGTTTTCCAAGTTCTGCATAGATTTTCCATATGTGCATAAAGCATGAATGGGGAGGGTAGTGGGTGTGCGAGATTTTCTTTTGTACTATTACTGTTTCTTTGGTTTGGATAGTGTTGGTGTTTTGTGGTCTTTCCACTACTCGCTGTCAGGTTACAATGTTGCGACATTCTGTATTTTAGTTGTGTATTACATATCGACGTAGCTGTATTAAGATCTTCTCAGTCATATTTGATCATAGGTGCAACGATGGAGGAAAAATTATTCGAAAACTTAAACGGAGGATAAATATAAACAATTTACCAGAGTACATTTGGAGCTTTTTATCTTTAATAATTTTCTATCTTGTTTGAACTTTGAATTGGTTTTGGATGAAGGTCGAAAATGCCGCAAAATTAAAGCCATTCATTCAAACTTTACCCCATAAATAGATTTATCTCCATCTCCAAACTACTAATTATTTTACATAGAGTACTACTTGTCTTCTAATTACATCTACTCGAATCCTTCAAAAATGCACTATTTTTATAAGATCTGATACGTGATTTTTTGGAGGATTCGAACAACATAGATCATTAATAATTAGCCCAATAGTTGTCTAAATCATGAGCACTATTCTCCATAACCATAAGTCTATTCATGGCATTTCCACTACTCATATTTTCTCCATAACCAGCCTGATCATCATGAGTTGTCATCATCACATGAGAAGAACTCAAATCTTGTGGTGGTGGTGGCGGCACTGGCTGAGAAGTAGTGGCACCACCACCACCAAGATTCAAATTCAAGCCTGAAATAGTAAAACCATTACCTCCACCTAAGTTGTAGTTCATTTGGGATTGATGAATTGGATGCAAGCTCATCATGTTAGACGATGACGACGCTGAAACGCCTTGATAAACCCTATTGAATTCTTGAATTTCTGGATGGTTGATCATGTTGTAAGCACTTGATGATGGTCTTCCCATGGCTAATTGAATGGCATTATGTTCATGAACTTGTGGCATCATCATTTGTGAAGAAATGCATATTGTGTTTGGATTGATTTGATCTAGTGTAGTGTAAGGGTTTACATGAATTCTTGAAGTATTGTTATTAGAAGGGTATTTTTTTCCTCCTGCATTATTCTTTTGGAATACACGGCAAACAACCCATTCATCTTGCTGAAAAATATTCCCAAGTATATATAACACAAGTTTAATTTGAATTCACACGAAACTTTAATAAGAAAAAAAGATGACTTTTGAAACTTATGCTAAACAGGTTGTGTCGACATGCAAGTATGTTAGAGTTAGCTAGTATAGAATAAATTAACAAATGATCAATTAAGATCGAATGAGCAAACAATAAAACTATTTTCTACAAGACTACAACTACCTCATTTCTCTTGCACTATCAATATATATGTTCCCTCCGTACTAATTCGTATTTTCCTTTAATTCATCCTAAAAAATACGATATATTTCTATATTTAGAAATAATGCTTTAAATTTCAAGTACTTCCTCTGTTCCTTTTTTGTTGTCATAGTTTCCTTTTTGAGAGTCAAACGATATGAATTTTAACCAACATTTTAAGATGTATTTTTTCATCATATTGACAGAGGCGGACCCACACCTATACGTGGAGGTGCATGTGCACCCGTCAACTTCAGAAAAAATCATGTGTATATATGTATATCTATCTTGAAAAACTGACAGAAACTAGGATATAATTAATAGTGCATGCATGAGGAGAATATGAATGCCCTTGTGCTGTTGGTACGTACAAGCAAGAAGAATCACCCATGAGACTAGAGTTTGATTCAAATTCTGGGTTCACCTCTGCATATTGATATGAAAAAAATTGCAACTTATAGTATTTGTCGTATAGTTTTTGAATGTTTAAAATTTTGTTTTAAAACATTGAATTAATGTAATATAATTTAGCTTTAAAAATGAAACAAACTGACTCTCTAAAAGCACAACATGACAACTAAAAAGGAACAAAGAATATCACTTATAATGAGAATGCTAAAATTTTAGTACATACTACGAAGAAGAAAAAAAAAGATCCCCATTGGAAATGAAATTATGCTCCTTCTCCCATTTTCACATAAAATAAAATAAAGAGATGAATTGATATATTTATTGAATCCGTCGGGACTGACGGGGCTAGAGAAGTGGAAGTACATACCTTGTGTGTTCTATAGGATGATTTGGAGTGGACTCTATATTCATGCATTACCCAATTGGTTTTTTCTCCTCTTGGAGCTCTTCCTTTATAAAATACCAATGTTTTCTTCATACCAACTAATTCAGAATTACTGAAAATCTCTCTGTCTTTGCCAGTAGTTTTCCAATATCCACTATTTGTTGCTCTATTTGTTCTCACTCCTGTTGGGTACTTTCTATCTCTTAGGCTGAAAAAGTACCATTCTTTTTCTCCCATTTTTGCCTTCCCTATCATAATTAATTTTCAAAAAAGTTAACTTGATTATACAGCTTAATTACTTTCTTCGTTTCAAAATAAGTGTCAAAGTAAAC
>JAJOOH010001360.1:0-27568 GCA_029582605.1 Solanum gracilifrons | reverse complement strand
AAGCTAGGAGAAATGATCAAGTCCAAGCTTTAGCCACAATGGGGACCAACCTTCGAACCGGACCCTACACTTAGGGAAAATATAGGAAAATATGGGTTGGTACAAAAATGCACCAAGTATGATAGCCATGCATAAAAACCTTGAAAATATGCAAAAATGGACATTTAATTTGAATGCATGAACTTTGCTAAGTTAAACTATCATTTTGAAAATAGTGGAAAAACACATGTCATAAGCATAAGAGACACCACAATAAGACATAGGCTATAACATGGTAGACAATAATCATAACTAGTGAACATATGAGATAACATCATACACATAGACATAGTCAATACAATATATTCTTAGCATAATATAAGAGAAACACTTCATGAGCCACCTCAAGGCAAGCTTGTTAAATGCATGGATAAAACCCTAAAATCCCACCCATGCTATGCAAGTCACTTTAGGTCCTTATTCATGTATACCATCTTTAGATCTCATTCTTAGCTTATTTCTCATAGACAAGGGAGCATTCACCTTTATTCAATCATACCAAGGAAAGGAACTCATTACAACAATCCAAGTTAAATATACATCATTAAAAGTAGTCCTCATGTCAAACATACTTAGCAAATAGTCATAAGCATATTCATTACCTACTCACCATAACATAAGGGGAACCTACCTTAACTACCCTTAAAGCATACGTGTGCAATGCATAAATGAGATCCCATACTCTCACCCATACTAAGTAAAGCTTCTTGAGTAGCCGTAGTTCATAAAAGACTTGACCTTGAGGAAATTACCCTTAACTGACATAGACCATGTGAGTTTAACATGGAATCCGGTGTTACCCACACCGAAAAAAGTTGTCCTACTTGTCTAAGGTAGAACCATTAACATAGCTTAGGTGGATCCAAAAGATAAATAACCTACGGGGTCACGTAGTCATGGGACAAGAAGATTGTTACTAGATACCTGGGCTCAACTCCCATGAGGGAATCCATCTCAAGCGATTGCTTCTAAAAATCCGAGCTCAACTCACGTGGAGGCTTCCATCTCATATCAATATCCACTCGGTGCTAAGCAGAATTCCCATGGAATACTTCATTAAGTCATAACTTCATTCATGTTTTATGGAAGGATGTCCTTGACAATGAATCCAAAGGAGTTCATTAGGATAGCCCTTAGATCATGCGTGAGAATAACCTTTCACCGTCCATGTCTTCATTTATATTTAATTAGGCAAGAATTGCCTTTCAACCTTAGAATCATCATTATGTGAGAAAACCTTTCACATCATGTTCATTATGTGTTCATCAGAATATCCTTTCAATCAACACAACAAAATTATCATAATCATATACACTTCACTCTTCTTCACTCTTCAAGTGTTCTTAATGCACATACATAAATCTCATAATCATGCATAATTTTTATACTTTTACCCCTCAAGGATCATAGATCATATTCAATCAACACATCTAGAACTACTGCATTAGACATGGATAATAACATGATTCAAATAACTCAATCACTACAAGCAATATCTCATAATATCCTTCTTCTATCAACAAACCCACATTCACAAGATCATAATTGGGAACTTAGGGGATTTCATGGATTCTTGGGAGATTTCAGCATAAAAACCATAATAATAATCAATTAAATTATCATATAAGGTAATTAAATCATTAGAATCGTTTTCGAAAGGAATCCATGACTTGGAGTCAAACCCTAACTTTTTGGGAAAATTTTTATCTTTGAAATTGAGTTTGGAGGGACTCCATGGATGGAAACTATCCATGGATGAAGGACTACCATACCTGGGTGATGAATCCCCACTAAATTGAGAAGAAAACCCTTGGTTTTTAAATCCCTAGGCTACAATTTCCTTCTTCTTCTTCCTTGAGTTCTAGTGAGAGAATATTTGATGAAGGTGAGTTCTTTTGGGAATTTAGAAATAATGATCTGGATGAGTTAGTTTAAGGGTCTGAAAGCTTTATATCGGTGTTAAAAATAGGAAAAAATGACATCAATTAATATTAATTAAAAATGGAAAACCCCAAACTAACCGTAGACTTAACCGCCAAAATGTAGTGTCCAGGCGCCATCAACGACTCTCACTGACGGACCGTGGTTGGACCCACAACCCGTGCTAGTGAGGCATGGGTTGAGTTATTGGAACTTGAAACTTGACCCTTGACCCACGAGACCAGACCACGGGGTGTGGACCCATCCACGGGGCGTGGGTCCGGCCGTAGGTCATGGTCTTGGGTAGATTTTGTGGTGGTTTGCTAGCATCCTCTTCAAGGACCCTTTGTTGGTCCTTGGGGAGTCGTACCTTGATGTTTTCACCCTAAAACCCTTCACTCTAAGTACGGGAGGTTAAATTCACAAATCTAACCTTCACATAAAGCTCTAGTTTAGCCTACTAGTTTCCGGGGTGTTACATTATCTCCCCATTTGGAACATTCATCCTCGAATGATGATCTAGACAATTTACGAAATTAAAGACTCAAGACTAGTAGCCCACCATTCATGAAATATCAAAATAATGCACAATTCAAAGGAGGAAACTTCAACTCCATCTCAAACATACTCAATGCAACACAAGGAAGTAGAAACTACATCTAACAACCCATTATGCACGAAACTAAACATTTCCCATGTTGATAGGAGGAACTACCTTCTCCAACTAAAGCATACTCAACATAATCCATGAAACCATTAGGCCAACTATTCAAGAGAAGCATATACATATTAGGCATGTTAAAAAATTCACCTAATGAAGTCAAATAGGAAACTCATACTAAATGCACTACAACATGAGGAATATAAATCATGAAAACTCATTTTCTTTCTAAACATGAATTTCTCAGGAACATACATATCATAAGGAAATCATGGAAACACATAAATCACACATGACTCCAAAACATATTACAAGCTAAGAGGAACTCTTTGTCTCAAGCTAGAGTAGGAGTAGAAGAAAGAGATGAGGATATCAGGACATTCCACAACCTTGCTATCTAAGCACACCATCTCCACCTTGGGAGGACTCTCCTACTAATTCCTCAAGTACCCTTTCTTTCAAGCAATCCCAAACGACATAACCAAAAACTCATAATAACCATACCGGGTTCTAAAATCAATAAAGGTCTAACAACAATGCATCCAAACCCTACAAAGTCTGACAAGTAGCACTAGGATCTAATAAACAATTTACATCTATGTGGAAACTATCAACATACCCGTGTCTTCATCCGGAGATCCTTCTTGGTCCTTTCTAGACCGGAGTACATAAAAGCGACCATTCTTTGGAGCATTGGGATCTAGACCACTAAGTGAAGCTCGCTTGGCCTCTCTCTCTTTAGCCATGAGCATCGGGCAATCTCTCAACTTGTGACCACTCTTTCCACACCCAAAGCACACATTTGTGCTGGCTAGGCACTTACCCACATGTTCCTTCCCACACTTGGCACAAGTAGATCTTTCAAAAGAAGAACTGCTTCTATTTCCTCCTTAAGGTTTAGGGTTAGCACACTATCCATGCTAACCCTTGGGGAAGCATTTGAAGAACCTTGGTTGACCGTGTTGATGTGCCATGAAATCTTGGCCCATTTGATGCTTGAAAACTAAGGATTAAGACTAGAATCAAGTGTATTTATGGGGATATAATGTGTTAGGTAGTGTTTGTACAGGTGAAAGTGAAAGAAGATGGAAAAGAAGAAGATTTCAGTGAAGATGAATTGAAGAAAGTAAAGACCACGGATGACCTAACGAGCCATGGTCTTCACTACGGATCATGGAGATACTCGTAGAATTGAACCAGTGCTTAGGGTTAAAAGAGTTGAAAGATGATTGAACCAAGTGAAGACTACAAACAACTTCACGGGTTGTGGTCCTCACAATGGTCTGTGGTGAGTCGTGGTTATAATCTAGTGCTTAGGGTTGGAAGAGCTGAAAGATGATTTAACTAAGTGAAGACCACTGACGACTTCGCGGGCCGTGGTCCTCACAACGGTTCATGGTGAGAGTCTTGGTGATAATCCAGTGTAGGGGCATTGTTAAGTTGAAGAAGGAATTGATAAGTGAAGACCACGAACAAGTACACAAACGGTGGTCATTATCATGAGTCATGGTGGTATCCGGTGTGATGATAGAGTGTATAGGTCTTGAAGAGCCTGTTTTAGGTGAGTCCAAGTGAAGACCACGAAGGGCTTCATAGACCATGAAGCCCTTGGCATATCGTAGAAGTGGCCGTGAAGGGTCCGACAGTTCATCCTACTTCGAGTAGAAGTCTTTTTTTAAAACACTTTATTTGAATTAATTAGGTCATTTTTTAAATGTTTTTATCGTATCTTACCTTGAACGATGAACAAGTTTCCATTATTCTAAGTTTTTTATTTTTGGATTTGAACATTGAATTAAGTTCGAACTTTGAATTTCAAGTTCTTGCATTATCGAAGTGGCTTGTTTATTTGCTTATTCTCATAAGTACTTTCTAAACATGTTTTCATTTTATATTTCTAAATGTTTACGTGAAATCATGAGTAACTAAATACCACAACTGGAATTTTAGGAGCTATGATGTGAATCGAAATGTAATTTCGTAAAATGAGTTATAGGTGATTTATGTTTGCAAATTATAATCTAGCTTTCAATATTAACGTATTCTTATGAGTGAACACATTAGAGTGAGCCTGTATCTATTATTTGTTCGAGAGAAAAGTAATAGTTAGGAAAAAGCTAAATTAACTTGAAGAAATAGAGTCAAAGTTTGAGTTAGAGAGAAAAGAACTTTCACACCATTGTAGAAGAGGGTAAAACTAGTAACACTCTAGGACCGAGAGGACTTGAGTGAATAATATTTGATTAGACTGAGACGTATCAAATATATCTAACTCGTCTGTATTTTGTAGAGATAAATGGTCTAAAACTCAACTATGGAAGAACATTAGGTGAATGTTATGGGGAACATAATCTTGGTTTATTTTAATCATTGGAACAACTTGAGAACTGAAAACTTTTTTAACTGTTAATCTGGATTTTGATTACAAATCTTAGTTACTAGAACATCACAACTAAACCCATTTTACTTTCCGTAATTATTTCTTTAGGAAATAATAATGACTTTTGAGCATAACGCGACAGTGAAATCATTTCTGTACATAAATTCTCTGTGGGATCGACCTCAACTCACGTTGAGTTCTATAAATTGACTTAGACTGGTTATATCTCTTAGTTGAGGGGTAAGTTTGGACGTATCCAATTTTGGCGCCACTGTCGAGGAATTTCAATTTAGAAGTGTTTTACTAGATATTGTTCTAAGTGTAGTTAGATTCCCTAATTTTACGTCTTGTTCTTTGTCTATGTCTCTTTCAGGTGAGTTCGACTGTGTATGCCGAATACTAGAAGTAAGGGAGCTGCATTAGTCCCATACGATCCAGAACTTCGGAAAACAATCCGCAAAATGGTGAACTCACTAGAACTTGAGGTGTAGAGACTGAGATTTGGATTGGAAGCTGAAATCGTCACAAGAGGTATTCACCCAAATATTGTGAACAACCCACCTATAGTGGTGGACAAAAACGTAGCAGTGAATAAACTCATTCCATCCCACTACCAACCAATAGCTCCAAGGGGTAGAGCACAACATCCAACTCACATGATGTATGAAGAGGATGACTTAGACTTGGATGGAGCTGGAGCCATCGGAGCGATATTGTTACCTAAACTACCTCCAGGTGTTAAATTCATAATCACGAGCACTATTATTCAACTATGTTCAGGGGTGCAGCTGGTGATGATGCTAATAAACATATAATGAACTTTGTGGCGATTTGAAAATCACAAAAAATTCCTCGAGTTAGCTAAAACGCGATGAGATTGAGGCTTCTTTCTTTGTCTCTTACTAGAGAGGAAACCAACTGGTTGAATGAGATGCCAGTTGACTCAATCATGACTTGGACCAAGTTGAAGGAGGCTTTTCTGGAACGATTCTTTCCAGAGTCAAAAGAGCTACAAATGAAAGATGAGATAACTGCCCATAAGCACCTGGAGAAGCGATGCATGACACCTGGTGGAGATTCAGCCAAAAGCTGAAGCAGTGTCAAAACCATAGTCTCACTGAGAGACATCTAAAACTGGAATTTTATAGATCTTTAAATTATATTACTAAACCTATTTTGTGATGTAGTGTGTGGATGATCTTTTATGAGTAATCCATTCTCAGAGAGCATACACCTAATGGACGAGGTGTCAAAGAATAACAGGGCATGGTACACCAAGGATGCAGAAGTAGGAGATCTTGGGTACACATTTGATTTTTTAGCTGAAGAAAGGAAAAGAGAAGAAGAAAGGGATCAAGACATGGCACACATGAGGGCCCAAATAGGTCTACTTACAAAGCATATTTTCTCGGAGTCTGAAAAGGTAAATTCTGTGGGACAGTCAAACAGGTATGAAGATCAGGATATCGATTTACATGAAGAAGCCAATTACCTGGGCAACCAAGGAGGTTTTCGAAATTTTAACTCGGGAAACCAGGGTTACAATTCTAGAAATGCAGGTTAGAACTACTCAAGGGAGGGACAACATGATAGGCCAGACAACCGAGAGCAGGGAAACTAACAGAACAAAGATGGGTACATAAATGATCGCATTGGTGTGTATGTACCCTCGAGTAATACAGACCGGGCAAGTGGTAGTTCCAGTGGGTCTAAGCTGGAAGACATGTTAGCCAAGGTGCTCCAAAAATTTGAATCAACTGATGCATGGATGAAGGAGATGAAATGTGATTTCTCCAGTATGACTCAATTGGTAGACTTCACACCACCTCCATCAAGCAAATTGAGCAGCAGTTGGGGTAAATTTTAGCCTCATTAAATTAGAGGAAGAATGGGTAACTACCAAGTGACACTATCCAAAATCCTAAGAAGGATGGGCATTGCATGGCTATTGCCACTAGGAGTGGTAAGATTCTTACTGACCCAATTTCTGCAGGTACTAAACATGAGCAGGTATTGGAGCAAGCTGGAAGAGAGGAGGATGAAGCTGAACAAGTAGATGACTTGGAGGATGCTCAACCAATACCAAACCAACATAATCAAAAGAAAAAGAGGTTGAGGGAACTATGCCTTTACAACAAATCGAAAGACCACCTCTTCCTTTCCCTCAAAGGCTTAAAAAGAAAGCTGAGGATGGGAAATTCGCTAAATTCATCACCATGCTGAGACAGCTATCAATGAATATCCCACTGGTGGAAGCACTACAACATATGCCAAGTTCAGGAAAGATTTGGTCACAAAGAAAAGAGCTGTAAGTATTGATTTGACTGACAATGTTCATCACTACAGTGCTATTGCTACTAAGTCTCTGGTACAGAAGAAGGAGGATCCGGGTGAATTCACAATATCGTGCACCATCAGATCAATTAAATTTTCAAAGGCCTCGTATGACTTAGGGCCCAGTATAAACTTGATACCACTGGCCATCTACAAGAAACTGGGGTTAGAAGTTTCAAAAGCCACAACAATGAGGTTGATGATGGCAGATAGGTCAGTGAAACGACCTGTGGGGATCTTATGTTGTGTGCTTGTAAAGGTGGACACGTTCATCTTTCTGGCATACTTCATAATCTTGGATTGTGAAGTGGATTTTGAGGTTTCCATTATTTTTAGAAGACCATTTTTGGACACAGGACGAGCATTGGTAGATGTTGAGCGAGAAGAACTTAAATTTAGACTCAACAAAGAAGAGGTAAAGTTTAATATTTGCAGGTCAATGAATCAGCCACATGACATTAATGTGGTGTCTACGATAAAGGGTTTTGATGAAGAAGAAATGGGAGCAACCATCGAAGAGAGGCTGGCTGTTGAAACCCTAGCTGCAGTCCTGATGAATTTTGAAGCTGATTTTCGGTCTGACTATGTAGAGAATGTGAATGCTTTGCAGGGTATGGGAACACACTGTTGTGCTCCAATGAAATTGGACATGGATTTGAAAAACAGGCCATGTCCTCCAGCAAAACCATCCATTGAGGAGCCACCTGTGTTGTACCTGAAACAGTTACCCAGTCACCTGAGGTATGTATTTTTGGGAGCTAACAAAACTTTACCTGTGAATTTGGCTGCAGATTTAAATGATGAACAAGTTCAAGTTATGATCAAAGTATTGATAAGGTACAAAAGAGTTATTGGGTGGACCATGGCTGACATCATCCGGATACCTCTGGGTATATGCACCCATAAGATCAAACTTAAGGAGGACTGCAGCCCAAGCATTGAACACCAGAGGAGGTTAAACCCACATATGCAAGAGGTGGTCCAAAAGGAGTTAGTCAAGTCGTTAAATGCTGGTGTGGTGTACCCTATTTTTTACAGTCACTGGGTGAGCCCAGTGCAAAATGTGCCCAAAAAGAGTGGTATGACTGTGGTTGGGAATGCAAAGAATGAGTTGGTTCCACAAAGACCAATCACTAAATGGCGAGTGTGCATGGACTACAGGAAGCTGAACAAGTGGACTTTGAAGGATCACTTCCTGATGCCTTTCATAGACCAGATGCTTGACAGGTTGGCTGGAAAGAAGTGGTACTTCTTCTTAGATGGATACTCTGGCTACAACCAGATATCAATTATCAATTGCTCCTGAAGATCAGGAAAAGATTACATTTACATGTCCTTATGGCACCTTTGCATTTAAACACATGCCATTTGGACTATGTAATGTACCAGGAACTTTCTAGAGGTGTATGATGTCTATCTTCTCTGACATAGTGGAGGACACTTTGGAGGTCTTTATGGATGACTTTTTAGTGGTAGGTGACAAATTTGATGACAGTTTGCTTAATGTTAGTAGGGCCTATAGAGATTCGAGGAGGTCAACCTAGTGCTGAACTAGGAGAAGTGCCATTACATGGTCAAGGAAAGCATAGTCCTTGGGCACAAGGTGTCACAAAAGGGGATAGAGCTCGACAAGGCCAAAATTGAGGTTATTGAAAAGTTGCCTTCACTTATTTGTGTGAAGGGTATTCAAAGTTTCTTAGGATATTGTGAATTTTATAGGCGTTTCATCAAAGACTTCTCGATAATTGCACACCCAATGTGCAAGCTTTTGGAGAAGGAGGTGAAATTCATTTTTTATGAGGCATGTCTTAGAGGCTTTGAATGCCTGAAAGACAAGTTGATCTCTGCCCTAGTTATCATTGGCCCAGATTGGGTTGAGCCAGTTGAGGTAATGTGTGATGCTAGTGATATTGCTTTGGGAGTTGAGTTGGGACAAAAGTGCAAAAAGATGTTCCATCCGATTTACTATGCTAGTATGCCACTAAATGGAGCACATCAAAATTACACAGTTACTGAACAGGAACTATTGGTTGTGGTGTATACTTTCAAGAAATTCAGAGTTTACTTGTTGGGTACTAATGTAATAGTCCATACAGATCATGCAGCTCTGAGGTACCTCATGGCAAATAAAGATGCCAAGCCAAGGTTAATCAGATGGGTATTACTTCTTTAGGAGTTTGATTTTGTAGTCAAGGATAGGAAAGGTTGTGAGAACCAGGTGGCTGATCACCTGTCTAGGTTCGAGGCTGAAAATAAAGAGGAATGTGAACTAGAAATCAATGATGCATTCCCGGATGAGTAGGTATTGGCTGTAACTCTTGATCTTATTCCTTGGTTTGCTCATTTTGCTAACTTTCTTATTAGTGATTTGATGCTCGAGGGGCTGACATTTTAGTAAAGGAAGAGGTTCGTGCATGATGTGGGTAAGTATTTTTGGGATGAACCTTATCTTTACAGGGTGTGTACTAATGACATCATCAGGCGATGTATCCCTGAACCTGAGATGCTGCATATTCTAGAAGCATGTCACTCCTCTCAGGTAGGTGGTCATCATAGAGGTGCTCGAATAGCGCACAAGATATTTCAGTCTGGGTACTACTGGCCCATAATTCATCAGGATGCGATAGACATAGTATGGAGTTCTGATGTGTCCTAGAGGCAATGAGCCATATCTCGGTGCCATGATTTACCCATGACACCTATTCTGGAGGTGGAGCTGTTTGATGTGTGGGGAGTTGATTTCATGGGCCCATTTATGAGCTCCTATAGGCAGAAGTACATATTGGTGGCAGTGGACTATGTGTCCAATGGGTCGAGGTAGTTGGTTAGCCTGAGAATGATGGCAAGTGTGTTGCTTGTTTTCTGAAGAAGAATATCTTTTCAAGGTTCAGCATACCAAGAGCTATCATTAGTGAGGGTGGTTCTCATTTCTGTAACAAGGTATTCAATGCGCTTCTGGCCAAATATGGGGTTAAACACCACAAGGTTGCAACACCTTATCACCCGCAGACTAGTGGCCAAGTGCAAGTGTCCAATAGAGAAATAAAGGCGATCTTGGAAAAAACAGTGAATGCCAACATGACAGATTGGGCATGAAAGTTGGATGATGCTCTATGGGCATATCATAAAGCTTTCAAAATGCCTATTGGTATGTCTCCATATCAGTTGGTGTTTTGAAAGGCATGTCATGTGCAGGTTAAGCTTGAGCATAAAGAACTCTAGGCTTTGAAGAAGCTAAATCTTAGTTGGAGCGAAACAGCAAACCTGAGACTGGATCAGATTAATGAGATGGATGAGTTCCGTTTGAGAGCTTATGAGAGGTTAGCACTGTACAAGGAGAGGATGAAGTTGTATCATGTTAAGCATATTGAGAAGAGAACCTTCACTCCTGGTGACTTGGTGTTACTTTTCAATTCTAGACTTCGTCTGTTTCCTGGGAAGTTGAGATCCAAATGGTCAGGACCTTTTACGGTAACTCAGGTGTTCCAGTCGGGTTCTATTGAGATTGAGAATGACAAGGGTGAGATGTTTAAGGGAAATGGTCAACGAATCAAGGCATACTTGGGTGTTCCAGAAGAATTGAAAATTGTGGAAGAATGTAAACTTGATGAAGTCTGAGTAATCAAGTAACGTGTGTCACACCGCGTTAAATTTTGCGCTGCTTGGGAGGCAACCAAAGATGTAATTGTAATAGGTATTTTCCTTTTTCCTTATTTTTCTTTGTTTTTTAGAGTCATTGTGTGTTGATGTGTACAGGAGAGACTGGGGTTAAAAATTGCAAGAACAAGGTGCAGACAGATCTTCATGAGTAGCCTCACAGACCGTGGTGCCCTTCATGGGTAACTTCACGGTCCGTCATCCTCTGCAACAGCCAAATGAGGCTACTGGAAATTGCCATAAAATGGTTCACAGAAGGTTTCACGGTCCGTCAGACTTTGTACGGACCGTCTAGCCTCTCGTGAACCTCAGGTAAAAAGTTTTATATAAAGTTATGTTCACGAATGCCTCCATGGACCGTGGGTCCCTTCACGGGAAACTTCACGGTCTGTCATCTGCTACCCAGCAGCACCAGTACCTGACCCGACCCGCGATGCATTACAACTTGAATTAAACGTATATTTA
This sequence comes from Solanum gracilifrons, assembly GCA_029582605.1. Lineage (NCBI taxonomy): Eukaryota > Viridiplantae > Streptophyta > Magnoliopsida > Solanales > Solanaceae > Solanum > Solanum gracilifrons. Next base: position 16,112 of record JAJOOH010001360.1, on the reverse strand, counting down.
ATCCCTCAAGGGCCAAATGGCGGATTTTTCTCGCCATTCTTCTCCTTATAACAGTTCTTAAAGAGTTAAAAACGGTTTGCATCATTCATCAGTCCTTAATTCATCAAAGAATCAAAGCCCTAATCCTAAGCTATCAAGAATTTCAAGTCGAGTATATTGTTCTTCTTTGTGAGTGCAAGTTTCCTCTAAATTCCATGTAAGCTCTCTTATCACTTGCTATAAGTTTGATCTTGTCTAAAATTGAGTTAGAATTACTTTGACCTAGTCAAATTTCGCATGATCATACGATGAATAAGTTGTGTTGATGTGAACCGGTTGTGGGTTTTTCTAAATTGGGTTTAATCTCAATGGGGTGGTTAAATTTGAGTAGTAATAGTATTGATGTGTGGGTAAGTGTATGTTGAATAAATATCACGTTTGTTTGCATTTTTGCTTGATGAATGCCCATGAAGTTGTAGTTAGTTGTGCTTTTGTGCTAAATGAATAGGGTTTGGTGCTGTCAACCTCTACTATAGTGAAGTTGGGGGAGACAATGGTTGGATGAATGGTCAACTATAAGTTCACGAGAGGCTTCACAGACCGTGGAAGACACCACGAGCCGTGCAACCATTTGTGGACCACACTTGAATTACATCCATCCATTAGATAAGTTCACGAGCATTATCACGGACCGTGGTTCACTCCACGGGTCGTGCAACCGTCCGTGAACAACACTTGGTTACACCACTGCTGCACACTTATTCTGTGATAAATTCACGAGAGGTCTTACAGACCGTGGTACCTACCAAGGCCTGTGTGAGCACCCGTACAATTTACTTTTATTTACTAAAGTTACTTTTTGTACTTTTATTTCTGTTTCGTCCTTTGATTTTGTGGCCCTTCCCAATGATAGATTGGGTTACGACATTCTTAAGGCAAGGTGTCACGTTGCACTTACATAGGGTAAGTCAGAGTATCTAACAATGTGTCATTTTATTGATTTGCGTACCTAATGTGTTTTGTAATTCGCAGGTACTATGGCTCCCCGAAGAAAGAACGCACCCAAACATTCCTCCCCACTACTTATCAATCAGAAGGTCATAACGACTTCGAGTCTAGTAGTTTTGAGGTGCAAGTAAATACCACTATTGAGGATCACCCACCTCCGGCTACTAGAGCACAGATAAGGAGTGCAATTCTCAAGGATACTCCTCCCTAGTATGAAGAGGGAGGTAGTATTTCTGGTAGCGGGGAGGAATCGGGAAGTAAATCGGATGTTAGTCTGTGAAGCTAGTCGGATGATTGTTCGGGAGGTAGTACAGAGTCTGAAAGCGGCTCTCAAGAAGATGCAACCACATCTCTACCCGCTGTAGGACAACTAGCTGAATCTGGAGCTGAGACAGATGTAGGTGCAGTATAAAGGGATGATAAGGTGAATCCAAATGATACTATGGTTCAGTATGTTCACCTCTACGAATTTGACCTAGTGGTGAGACAACAACTGATTGATTGTTTCAGATCTATGTAGACAGTGACTAGGTCAGAGGAGTTCTTCGAAAATGGAATTGTTAACAAGTCGGGGGATTTGGAAAGAGACCACTAATACCCAAAACTAGGGTAGTGATGGCAGACATCTAGACATTTCCATAGATTTACAGACTATTTCAGATTCATCAGTTTGAATAGATGAACAATGCTCCTGGGGAATACGCCGGTCATCTACCTTGATATTTCTATGCTATCTATGCCGCCACCCTAATGAACATTGCTGCGGAAACTGAAACAACAAAGCGAGCACAGAAGACACTTGCAGCCACATAGGCTCCTTTAGATACAATCATTGTACGGGGTAAGATTGTGAACATCTCTAAGGAAACTATTAATAGGATGTTACATGGCCCCTAGTATACGACACCAGCTTCTATAGGACGACTTGAGGGCAAACACCACGCTGTCACGAGTGAATCAGAGATGGAGGATCCTACTTTGCGAGAGCGCATCATGCATTAGATTACCGGTTACATTGCCACAAAATAAGAGGCAGTAGCATGGGTGTCTGATCCACATGCGCCGATTACAAAGGCATCCATCACATTTCCAGCCAAGGTCTGGTGGTCAATAGTTCAAGCTCAGCTGCGACCCACAACAAATAATAATACATTGTCTCCATCAGTAGCATCATTGATTGTCTGCCTGCCTCATGGTTTGTAACCTTCTGAATGCGGGTCGGATCATCTCCACGGAGATGCGAGACAGAGCGCGAAATAAGCGAGCAGGTTTGCCATTTCCCTGTCTGATAGGAAAACTTTGTTTGTAGGCGAATATTCCTCCAAATAAGTTGGTGGATAAACCAGTTGAGGCACCTAAGATAAGTGTAGCTTGGAAAATCCTGGATGTCAACAATCCTCTTTTTGGGAGAAAATCAGGAGCGGTGGGACCTTTAGGGGTAGTACCTCATGCTCCAGTAGTCATCCCACAGGTTGCATGCAAAACTGAGTAGGGTGAGCCATCACAGCCAGCTTCGGAGGCACCATCAGTGCCACCAGCTATAGACTCCCAGGCTACAGGTACTTATATCACTCTTCTCATTGCTTTCCTTGAAAGGTTGGCTGCAGATCAGCGACACACCAGGACTTTGGTCAACCAAATTGTTAATTGGATGCCCCAGCTCATACAACGTGATGTGTTAGCCGCGGAGAAGAGTATAAAAGATGAAATTCGAAAGGAGCTTGCTATTTTGAAGAACAGGATGGATGGCGTGGAGGCCCATGTCCAAACATAGTTGCAGGCTGCAAGATCGGGCAATAATTAAGTTCAAGAAGCCGATACAGGTGCCCACTCCAGTCATGACAGACTCATTAATGAAGATATTCGATGAGCAGCCTACTACTTAGTCTCTTGAAGATATTTGGAGGGAACTCCCTAAAAGCAAATCGGGCAAGACAAAGAAAAAAGCTGGAGAATCTGATGATGACCTACCAGTTGACCTGTCAAAAGAGGAAAGAAGGCAACAAAATAAAGCCCACAAGTCATCAAGGAAAGAAGCTTGAAAAAAAGAAGCCCTTGACCAACAATAGCGAGATGCAGTGTTAGCTGGATCTTCTAGTAGCGGAGTACCTGTCCCGATGGGTGGTAGCTAGCCTGATCCTGTGCTAGTTTCTGAGAGTGCACCCGTTGATAATGGTGTCTACGCTGATCCGACTACCGACTACTAGAGCGCCGTAGGTATGACCCCTCCTTGTAGCCTTATTTTATTTTTCTTTATTGACTTTGAGGGCAAAGTCTTTTGTTTGGGGAGTGGGTGGTGAGTAACCTGCCATTCTATCTATTTGAATGAATGGAGGTTGACTTTGTGTTTACTGTGAAAATTGTTATGGTCTTGTGTTTGTGTTGATATGCTGAGTTGTGCAGCAACTAGTCTGTGTGTAATGATTACCTTAATCAGAGATTTGATTGTTAGGATCTTTAGATGACATCTTAGATACTTACATGTTGAACACTGTTAGTCTGATTAATAAATTGGTAAACCAGGAAATTGGAGAACACTGTTATTATGATTAATAAATTGGTGAACAAGGAAACTGGAGAATGTAGTCATGTGTCATGTGTGTGTGAGTTTTGCTCGAAGTCTAACACTAGGAGCAGAAACTAGAACTTGCCCGAGTAGTCTTGCTTAAATATGAAAATAACCGGATAAGAAAGGATCAGTAGGCCAATTTTGTTAAGCCATTAAAAAGCCAAAAATAAAACAACCAAATAAAAAGCTTATCACTTGAATCCGATTTGAGCCTTAAATCAAATTTTGTTCTTACCCAGTAAATATCATATCCTTTGGTCTCCAAAGATACGATGTCACAACTCAGGCCAAAAGCCTAAGTAGAGGGTGATTGCAATCTGAGCAGAAAGAAGAAGTGAAAAAGAAGGTTCAACCAGTGAGCTGAGTGCATATAAAAAAATTGCATATAATAAAAAAGAAGTGTGAAGAAAATAAAAAAAGAATAGAAAAAGAAAAAGAAAAAGAAAATAATGGCTTTTGGGATGTGCTGAAATGAAGAAAAAGAGGGAATCGCTCAAAAAAAGAGTTGTGTGCAAACGAAACTTTTGAAAACCAAGGGATTAGTCACTCACAAACCCAAATATCCATTCCCTAGCCTGAGCCTATGTTACAAGCCGATAAAGTCCTACAATGATCCTATTCCGGGTGTTGAAACATAGAGCGTAGAAAACAAGGGCAAGCCTATGGTAGTTTGTTGTTAGTGTTAGAAGTTCTTTGAGAGTGCGACCATAGTACTTAGTCCTAATTATCATGAGTGAGAGACTTCTTTGATGTGAGGACACATTGATTATATTTGAGAGTTGATTGTGTTAGCTGATAATCCACAGGCATAAGCATGATTGAGTGTAAGTAATGAGATGTCATACATTGATCCTTGCATGTTAGATTCATGGTTTTGGAAACAAATTGTGTTTGAGATGACTGATGTGCAGTTTCAAAAGTGTTTGAATGATTTGAGGGCTGAATGTATTGTTTTCTCATCACTTGAGGACAAGTAATGGTTCTAAGTTGAGGGTGTTAATGTGCCACGAAATCTTGGCACATTTGATACTTGAAAACTAAGGATTAAGACTAGAATAAAGTGTATTTATGTGGATATAATGTGTTTGGTAGTGTTTGTACAAGTAAAACAGGTGAATGTGAAAGAAGAAAGAAAAGAACAAGAATTCAGTGAAGGTTAATTGAAGAAAGTAAAGACCACATATGACCTCACGGGCCGTGGTCTTCACTACGGATTGTGGATCGCTCATAGAATTGAACCAGTGCTTAGGGTTGAAAGAGCTGAAAGATGATTAAACCAAGTGAAGACCACAGATGACTTCACGGGCCGTGGTCCTCACAACTGTCCGTGCTGAGAGTCGTGGTTATAATCCAATGGTTAGGGTTGGAAGAGCTAAAAGATGATTGAACCAAGTGAAGACCATAGATGACTTCATGGGCCGTGGTCCTTACAAAAATCCGTGGATAGAGTCGTGGTAATAATCCAATGTAGGGGCATTGTAAAGTTGAAAAGGGAATTGATCAAGTGAAGACCACGGACAACTACACGGACCGTTGTCATTATCATGAGTCGTGGTGGTGTCCGTGGTGATGATACAGTGTATAGGTCTTAAAGTACCTATTTTGGGTGAGTCCAAGTGAAAACCACAAAGGACTTCACGGACCGTGAAGCCCTTGATCGATCGTAGAAGTGGCAGTGAAGTGCCTGACAGTCCAGTCCTACTTCGAGTAGGACTCATTTTGAAACACTTTCTTTGAATTAATTAGGTCATATTTTTATGTTTTTATCTTATCTTACCTTGAATGACGAACAAGTTTCCATTATTCTCAGATTATGATTTTTGGATTTTAACATTGAATTAAGTTCGAAGTTTGGATTTCCGGTTTTTGAATGATTGAAGTGGCTTGTTTATTTGCTTATTCTCAAAAGTACTTTCTAAACATGTTTTCATTTGATATTTCTGAATGTTTATGTGAAATCATGAGTGGCTAAATACCACAACTGGGATTATGGGATCTATGACGTGAATCGAATTGTAATTCCTTAAAATGTGTGATAGCCGATTTATGTTTGCAAATTATAATCTAGCTTTCATTATTAATGTATTCTGATGAGTACATGCATTAGAGTGAGCCTTTATCTATTATTTGTTCGACAGAAAAGTAATAGTTAGGAAAAAGCTAAATTAACTTGAAGAAATTGAGTCAAAGTTTGAGTTCGAGAGAAAAGAACTTTCACGCCATTGTAGATGAGGGTAAAACTAGTAACACTCTGGGACTAAGAGGACTTGAGTGAACATTATCTGATTGGACTGAAAAGTATCAGATATATCTAGCTCGTCTGTATTTTGTAGATATAAATTGACTGAAACTCAACTACAAAAGAACATTAGGTATAACGTTATGGGGAACACAATCCTGGTTTCTTTTAATCATCGAAACAACTTGAGAACTAAAAACTCTGTTAACTGTTAATCTGGATTTTGATTACAAATCTTAGTTACTAGAACATCACAACTAAATCCATTTTACTTTTCGTAATTAGTTGTTTAGGAAAGAATAACGACATTTGAGTAAAATGCGACAGTGAAATCGTTTCTATAAAGAAATTCTCTGTGGGATCGACCTCAACTCACGTTGAGTTCTATAAATTGACTTCGACTGTTTATATCTCTTAATTGAGGTGTAGGTTTGGATGTATTAAAATTTGGTTCATCGGACCTAGCATTGGAGAAGTTCCTATCACCGGTCCTAGATCTATTCACCTCCCTATTCTTTTACCTAAACCTTGACTCCATAATTTGTTGGGCATACACCATAAGCCTAGAGATATCCATGTCATGAAGGATCATTGTCGTACGACATTCTTCTGCAACCAAGTAGGGCACATCCGTCAAAAACCTACGCATCTTATCCCTCGAATTCGCCACCATAGTCAGAGCATACTTGAATATTTGGGTAAATTTGAAGGTATACTCCTTAACACTCATGCTACCTTGCCTAAGGTTAATGAATTCTTCCACCTTATCTTCCCTCAACTCTCGGGGAAAGAAGCTATCAAGGAACGTCGATATAAATACTTTCTACTCTGTGGGACCCCCTCGTACTGACCTATTTCTTTTCCATAGATCATACCATACTTAAGAAACACTCTTCAATTGGTAAGCGGCTAACTCCGATTTCTCTATCGAAGTCACCCCCATAATGTCAAGTATCTTATAAACTTTTTCCACAAATTCTTGAGGATCCTCTACCATTTTGGAGCCATGAAACTCGGGAGGGTTCATTCTAGCAAAATCCCTAACCCTTGAAGCAATTGAATTCACATGAGTCCTAACATCTCTATTGTCCTGAGCCATCATCGCTTAAGCTTGAGTAGTCATAGCTTGAGCTTGAATCGTCATAGCTTGGACATACATTTGAAAATCCGACCTAACCCTGACATCCGGCATAGCTGAAGGATTAACCGGAGCTTGATTAACTTGAGGAGCTTCTTTATTGACATTGTCGCCCTCCATTCTTCTAGAATTATCCTTTCGTGTATTCATATCTTGGAGACACAAGGGAAGGATTAGGAGAGGGACTTTATAGAGTTAAAATCTATGGAACGACTTAAGAGTAATGAAAGAAGTGTAGTTTACTAATTATCTTGTAGCCTCTCATTCATAAATGTGGTGCGCTTCATACTATGAACATGACTCTACTAGGCGTGGATTATGAGACATTATCCTAGAATCATTCTAAACCTTGTGCTCTGATTACCAAGTTTGTCACGACCCAGGGGTACCCCCTAGATGTAACAAGGCACATAATACCCCGAAGGGCACCATGTAAGCCACTTAGAATATCATAACATAAAGCATTAGAACAATAAGAAATAAAACACATTTCAAGTCTTAAAAAAGTTTTCATAAAAGCAAAGCGGAAGTCTAGATTTGTCTCAATATATCCATCTATTACAGTCCTTGAATCAAATTGGAACTAGCACATACAACATGTCCAAAAATGGAAGTACAATAAAAGAAACTACAAATATAGCATCAGTTCTCGAATCATGAGGACTAACCAGTAAGCTAGGAGAAATGATCAAGTCCAAGCTTTAGTGACAATGGGGACCACCTTGAGAACCGGACCCTACACTTGGGGAAAATGTAGGAAATAATGGGTTAGCACAAAAATGCACTAAGTATGATAGCCATGCATAAAAACGTTGACAACATGCAAAAAGGGACATTTCATTTGAATGCATGCACTTTGCTAGGATAAATCATCATTTTGAAAATAGTGGAAATACACAAGTAATAAGCATAAGAGACACCACAACAAGACATAGGCCTATAACATGGTAGACAATAATCATAACTAGTGAACATAAGAGATAACATCATAGACATAGACATAGTCAATACAATCTAGTCTTAGCAGAACATAAGAGAAACACTTCATGAGCCACCACAAGACAAGCTTGGGCAATGCATGGATAACACCCATAATCCCACCCATGCTAAGAAGGTCATTTTAGGTCCTCATTCATGTATATCATCTTTAGATCTCATTCTTAGCTTATTTCTCATACACAAGTGAACATTAACCTTTAGTCAATCATACCAAGGAAAGAAACTCAAGACAACAATCCAAGTTAAACAAACACCATTACAAGTAGTCCTCATATCAAATATACTTAGCACATAGTCATAAGCATATCCATTACCTAATCATCATAAAATAAGGGGAACATACCATAACTACCCTCAAATCATACTTGTGCAATGCATAAATGAGATCCCAAACTCTCACCTATACTAAGTAAAGCTCCTTGAGCAGCCATAGTTCATACTAGACTTGACCTTGTGGGAAATTAGCCTTAACCAACATAGACCATTTGAGCTTAACATGGAATCAAGTGTTATCCATACAGAAAAGGTTTGTCCTACTTGACTAAGGTAGAACCATTAACTTAGTTTAGGTGGTTCAATTATCTAAATAACCTACGGGGGAACTTATTTATGGGATAAGGAGATCGTTCCTAGATACACGGGCTCAACTCTCGTGAGGGCATCCATCTCAAGAGATTGCTTCTAGAAACCCGGGCTCAACTCACGTGAGGGCTTCCATCTCATATCAATATCCACTTGGTGATAAACATAATTCCCACAGAATACTTCATTAAGTCATAACTTGATTCATGTCTTATGGAAGTTTGTCCTTGACAATGAATCCAAAAGAGTTCATTAGGATAACTCTTAGATCATGCGTGAGAATAACCTTTCATCATCCATGTCTTGATTTAGATTAAATTAGGTGAGAATAGCCTTTCAACCTTAGAATCATCATTATGTGAGAAAACCTTTCACATCTTGTTCATTATGTGTTCAAGAGAATAGCCTTTCAATCAACACAACAAAATTATAATAATCATGGACACTTCACTTTGAAAGTGTTCTTAAAGCACATACATAAATCTCATAATCTTGCATAGTTCTCATACTTTTACCCGTAAAGGATCAAAGATCATATTTAATAAACAGATCTAGAATTACTACACTATACATGGATAATAACATGATTCAAATAACTCAATTACTACAAGCATAATCTCATAATATCCTTCTTCTATCAACAAACCCGCATTCACAAGATCATAATTGGGAATTTAGGGGATTTCATTGATTCTTGAGAGATTTCATCATAAAAAAAACATAATAATCCTCAATTCAATCATAATATAAGGTAAATAAATAATTAGATTCATTTTTGAAAGGAATCCATGATTTGGAGTCAAACCCTAGTTTTTTTAGGGAAATTTCTATCATTGAAATTGAGTTTGGAGGGACTACATGGATGAAAGACTACGATACCTTAATGATGAATCCCCATGAAATTGAGAAGAAAACCCTTTCCTTTTGAAACCCTAGGTTCCAACTTCCTTCTTCTTCTTCCTTGAGTTATAGTGAGAGAATTTTTTGTGAAAGTGAGTACTTTTGGGAATTTAAAAATAATGATTTGGATGAGTTAGTTTAAGAGTCTAAAAGACTTATATAGGTGTTTAAAAATAGGCTAAAATGGAATCACTTAATATTAATTAAAAAAATGGAAACCCCCAAAGTACCCCTAGACTTAACCGAGAAAAGGCAGTTTCCAGGCCCCATCCACGATCCTCACTGATGAACCATGGTTTTACCCATGACCCGTAATGGTGAGGCGTGGGTTGAGTTACTGGAACTGGAAACTTGGCCCTTAACCCACGAGACCAGACCAAGGGGATGGACCCATCTACAGGGCGTGGGTTTTGCCATAGGTCATGGTCATAGGCAGATTTTGGGTGCTTTGCTAGCGTCCTCTTCAAGGACCCTTGGTTGGTCCTTGGGGAGTCGTATCTTTACGTATTAAACCCAAAACACTTCACTCTAAGTACGGGACGTTACATTCACAACTATAACCCTCACATCAAGCCCTAGATTCCTCATGTAAAGCTCTAGTTTAGCCTACTAGTTCCTAGGGTGTTACATTATCTCCCCCTTGAGAACATTCATCCTCGAATAACGATCTAGAAACCTTATGGACGTAAATACTAATGATTAGCAGCCCACCATGCATGAAACATCAAAATAAAGCACAATTCAAAGGAGGAAACTTCAACTCCATCTCACACATACTCAATGCAACATAAGGAAACAAGAACTACATCTAACAACCCATTAAGCATGAAACTCAACATTTCCCATGTTAATCGGATGAACTACCTTCTCCAACTAAAAGCATACTCGACATAATCCATGAAACCATTAGGAAAACTATTCAGGAGAAGCATTTACATATTAGGCATATTCATCAATACATCCCAAGAAGTCAATTATGTAGCTCATACTAAAAGCACTACAACATGAGGAATATAAATCATGAAAACTCATTTTCTTTCTAAACATGAATTTCTAAAGAACATGCATATCATAAGAAAATCATGGAAACACATAAATCACACATGAACCCTTATGTCAAGCCCTAAAACCCTCACCTAAAGCTCTAGTTTAGCCTACTAGTTTCCAGGGTGTTACATCTATAAAGTTTTGGGGATCCTCATCAATCTGCGACCAAGCCCTAAAACCCTCACCTAAAGCTCTAGTTTAGCCTACTAGTTTCCAAGGTGTTACATCTATAAAGTTTTGGGGATCCTCATCAATCTGCGACACTAGAAACTCAGGTGGATTCATCCTAACAAAATACAAAACTCTAGCTGCAGCTTACCCAACATTAGTGTTAGTAGGAACTTGGCCTACTGATTGTTCTGGTTGGTCACACTCTAAGCCAAAAGCTGAATGGCATTTTTAAACTCTACATTCTAAACTTCCTGATCTGGGATTGGAGAACTTGTGTTAGCGTTGCGTGCATTAGCATTCCTTCCATAAGCTATATGATGAGGCATGATCTGAAATGCATAACACTGGATTAGAAGGAGAGATCATACCAACGCACGATAGGAATATCAACAAAATGAAGTTTTCCCGAAACAGTTCGTAGGCTCCCTCTCATTAGATGTGGTTCACTTCACACCCATAAAATAGACTCTACTTAGTGCGGCTTTCATAAATCCTAGGACTCTTAAACCTAAGTCTCTGATACCAAGTTTGTCACGCCTCGAGGCTACCCTAAGGACGTGGACACGGGACCTAGGATCACGAGTGACCCCAAGCTAACCGTGAGCTGGCATATCATAGCATACTAAGATAAACTGAAATAAGAAATACTGTGCAAAAGCTTAAACATGAAATAAGCTAAATGATGGGGAATACCCAATCGAAGTCTGAATAAATAAATTGTGAGTTTAATGATATATGAAAGATCAAACTCCAAAGTTAAAGCTGAAACTATCTATGTCTGCAATAAAGCCCTAACTGACTAGAGATGCTGGGACATGCCCCAACTAAATCTAGCAAAACTGAAATTAAAGACTGAAAGTAAAGAGATAATCATGTCTATCATCCTCCAAGAATGAGGACTCACTATTTCTTCCAATAGCACATGCAAGTGTATGCGGTCGCAAGTAATATAGTGACTCTTAAAAGAACGAGATTATCGAACCCAAAGGACTTGTCAATTAACTATTTTTACTAAATTATACTGGTCTAATTATTGATTTAAGAGTGTCGAAAGAAAAGAATGCAAGAACAAAATAATAAATTACTTACACTAGTTGGAAATTCCAAGGCTGCAACATTCAATGAATCTCATGTATCATATTCTTGGCTTAGAACTAATTTTAGTTGTCAAGTTACTGATTTATAGGGTTAATTATATGAGTCGGGCTATACACCTCTTGTTGCCTACTCCAGTTAGCTATCTAACTACACTGTTGAGCGGGGATAAATAGACTAACTGGCGAGCATTTATATTTCATCATACTTCGTAACTAAGCAAGGTGTTCGTCTGGGTATCACTCCTGAACACTAATCACCTCAATCTAATGGGTGGATCGAGCTCTCCTTATTTTTTGGTCTATCTAACCTCTCATCACCCTATTTTAAGATTAGATGATAGATTTATCTCTAGCTGGCTAGTCAAAAAATACTAACACAAGAATATAGAAGTAACTTATAATGACAACCAAGAATTAATTCATAAACCTTAAATATTTAATATTCGATTCGTAGCTATAGCCCCATAAAAAGGGTGTTTAGCCACTAATCTCTAAGAAAACAAGAAGAAGAAAAGAACACTAAAAAGTATTGACGACTTTCTACTTGATGCCCTATAATTGATCTCCTCTCCTCTTTGATAATCTCTAATAATTATTTCTATAAACTATTTATAGATGTAGAAAACCCTAAATAAAATAATTGAGTCCAAATTAAATTATGATTCCAAAACTAAATGGAATTCGACTTCCGTACAATGGTTCACTGCCTCAAACTCTTTACTCTCTTCAGAATCTTCCACGTGGCAGCAACTTTGCAATTCAATTAGAATTCTGCCGATCTTTGCCATATATATATATATATATATATATATATATTATATAAAATATTCAATTTAATCCATTTAGCTGCCTGCTTGATTTCCTTATTCAATCTTCCATCTTTAATTCATTTTAGCTGCAAACTTCTTCAACTTTACACCAATTTACTCTAATAAATAAAATACAATATTTAGCACAATTCATAAAATTAATGCTGAAAAAGAACAAATATAAACAATAAATCTGAGGCAAATAATGATTAAAAATATATATTTTTGGCCTCACATCAACACCCCACACTTCAACTTTTGCTCGTCCTCAAGCACACATTAAAGTTCATGTCAAATAAATCATACTAGATTTGTCATTACTTTGGTTAATACAAACAATTATGCCATATACCAATTTCAAAACATCAAGTACACTTCTCAATCATTATGAAAGACATCCAGATGAACAACAAACCTCTAACCTCCTAACCTCATGGAAGGACTTTAAACTCATCAAATTTAAGCTTGCTCACCTACTCTCATCAAAGAAAGTTAATAAAATCACCTATCCCTCATGAAACAAGTGCCCTCACAAGAAGAAAAAGTCCACACACTCAATTAAAAAATTTGAATATAAATTAAGGACTTCATATCAAGAACAAGTCTCACACTCACAAATAAATTCACATGTATGCACAAAAAACCATAGGTTTGCCCATTATGTACATCTCCACTAATTAAGCATGCTTGAATAAAATCAAATAGGACTTTAACGGGTTGTAATGTAGGCTAGGGGACACGTAGGAATACTATATAATAGTGACTTACACTTCCTTAAGCACTTTGCAATTTTAGACTTCATCACCCATTAGTTGCTTCTCTTTATTTTCAGCCCACTCTTCAACAATTATTTCACAAGTAATTCTCCTCATCTCAAGAATGTTTCAATCATTTTTTTTATCTTTTAAATATATATATATATATATATGCCTTTTCACTAGCCACCCTCAATTGAGGTGCACAATATCCTTGGTAGAACCAGAGCCAATGTTTGAGCATACTTTTATTTTCCACACAACATAACTGAGCAATTTCTTTTTCACATTCTTTCAAAGAGGGATTTTTAAGCATTTTGTAGCTATCATTGATTACCTTTTCACTCAATCATCCATTTTCTCAAAATTGATAATTAGAATAAGTTTATGCTATAATGCTAAAAAAAGCAAGGTGCAAAAACTAGGAATTCAACAAAATAGTTTAGGCAAAATATGGCTACCAACAAAAGGCTACAGGCTCAAAAGGGCTAACTAGTGATATATTATCTGATAAGGCTAAATTTTACCAGACAAGTCAAAGAAAGCCTATTATCATCTCCTAAACAAAACAACACTTTTTAATTTGCTTCAATAGCATGCATGGCAAGTTCTAGACTAGGATGCAAAACATGGAATAAACAAATTCTCACCACACATGGCACAAGTATCAACCAAGATGGATCAATTCCACTTCTAAGAGAGATAGGATCATAACAAACTACAAAATAAAATAATATATATACAAAGTCACACCATGAGCTTAGGTGTCAAAGAGTCTGCATTTTTTTTTATCAAGAATTCACAAAAAAATACTACTCAAAAATTAGACCTAAATAGCAAGTATCACACCACTCAAAAGAGTCTTTTCTTCTCTCTTAAAAAAACAAAAAAAAATTTATTCCTAAAAATAAATAAAAGACACTCGGTTCAAAGGGACTATCCTCAGGAAAAAAACCGAAAATAAAATCCAAGGAACCATCCTAAAAAAAATAAAAGACTCAATAAAACAATAAAAACTAGGAATTTATTCTTCCACTCCACACTTAAAAAGATGTTATGTCCCCAAAGCATCAAATAAAATTAAACACAAGGGTTAGAAAAACTCCCTCGGGCCTTTAGGCCTAGCTAATAACATGTTCTCTTAATTTTCATTAAGGGTCGTACGCACCCCACACTTAAGCTCAAATGTGCTCCTTAACTTCAAATTTCGGATACTCAGACTTTTCCAAAACCTGTAAAAACCACACAAAAAAATGACACTAAAAATAAAATTAAAAAAGTAAAAAATAAATAAACAAGAAGTTACACTATAAATTCGGTTGCCTCCCAATAAGCGCCTAACCTAACGTCGCGGCACGACACAAGTAAGTTCACCACTTTTCTTTCCACTTTAAACATATGAATTGTACCCCTAACTTTACATCTATTTTTCTGCTTCTCTCAAGGGGTGGTGGTATAAAGATAAAAGAACCAAGTAATATATGTCGCATCTTGCACTTTTTGTCCCTTGTGTGAGGAATATTTGTTTGTCTACGTGGACTAGAAAACCTTCGGACTTGTTCCTCATCTATACAATTCTTCATTAGTTCAGATGACTCGAATGATACATCAGCATCTAATCATAATGTTAAAAAGTGATTTGAATGGAGTCCAATACGTCCATCTTCGGAACTTACACCAATTGCAACATGCTTAGTTTTATACTCTTTCCCAAATGTGGCATAGTGATATACCGTGAGTTTACGGTATTTCTAATACATTTCACTTACAATTTGTGTGTGTCTAGGGCCTTTTTGTATTGGTTTTTATGTGTTTTTATCATATTTTGCAGGAAAGATGTTCAGGCGAGGAGTTAAGGAGACAGCTGAAAGAAATGCAGAAAAGGGAATCTACGGAGGTGATCTACGGACCGTAGGTCCATTGACGCTCCGTAGATGGTGGTCATAGATCAGAAGCCAAGGCATGGAAGGCAAATTAGGGAAATCTGACCAAGTGTGGAACCACCGTGACCATTGATGGTCCGTAGATTGATCTACGGACCGTACTGTTGATCTGTAGATTGACACTACGAGGGTTCCAGTACCTGATTTTTGAAGATCCTAAGTGTGGAGCTACGGAAAGGGATTGATGGACCGTAGATCAATCTACGGTCCATGCTGCAGTTCCGTCATTTGCTTCATAGAAGCTGATTTTTGGAAATTGATATATTTTCTAAGTCCTGGCTGGCGGAAGGGACTCACGGACCGAAGATCCATTGACGGTCCGTGAGTCAGTCTCGTGGAACAAAGACGCGTGCCTGTAACAAACTTTCCTTATTTTGTTTCTCTTTTAATTTAGGACTTGTTTTCTATAAATAGGGAATGTAAAGCTCGTTTTAGGGGGTTAGATATTATTATTCTATTCTAGTTCTTGACTTGGGAGATTAACTTGCAACTTTAGCAATTATTAATTTCCTAAGTTCGTTTTGAAGATTTTGGTGTTGCAATTCAAGTTGAATTTTTGGGTTTATTATTCTTCTTACGTAAGTTCATATTTATTTCATCTAAAACAATGAATTGTGTTCATATGAATATGGGTAACTAAATCCCACAGCTAGGGTTGTGGGAACCATGAGCGATTAACAAAGTATGAATAGTAAATAAGCAATTCTTGAATAGTGTTTTGCATGCATTGATAATTCTTTCGTTTAGAAGTCTTTTTAACGAGTGGTCGCGTTAGAACTGGCTTTGTTGCTACTTGCCGGACCAAGGAGGTAATCAACAAGAAAAGAATTATCAACATAGATTTAGTGTGATACTATCTAATAGGCTAGTGTCGAT
>JAJOOH010001359.1:0-27029 GCA_029582605.1 Solanum gracilifrons | reverse complement strand
GTTTATATTGTTATTTGCCTACTCTTGTTTAGTTTCTACCCTCAGACCCATTACTTGTTGTTCCGGGTTACGGGTTGGCTTACCTACTGGTGGGTTATAGTAGGTGTCATCATGACTTGAGAAATCGGGTCGTGACACTAATGACCTATGGGGGCACATAGTTATGGGATAAGGAGGTTGTTACTAGAAACCCGGCCATACATATCGGTGCTAAGCATTAAATTCCCACGGAGTAGTTAATTCTCTATTAACATCATTACAGATGAAAGGGATGTCATTGGCCTACCGTTTCAAGGTACATCATTAGAATAGCTCATTGAATCCTCATGAAACGGGTACCATTGGCCTACCGATTCAAGACAAAGCCTTAGAATACTTCATTAGTCACTCATGAAGGGATGCTATTGACCTACAGATTCAAGGTATATTAATCAAGATAACTTTTAAATACACATGAATGGGATGCCCTTAGCCTACCAATTCAAGGTATATCAATCAAGATAGCTCTTTAATTTCACATGAAAGGGATGCCCTTAGGCTACCGATTCAAGGTACATTATTATATGAGAAAATCTTTCACAACATGTCATCATCATTCATAGGTGTATAATTGAGAATAGCCTTTCAATCAATACAACATCATTATCATAATCATGGAAACTTCATTCATACTTCATTCATAAGTGTGTGTGTGTGTGAGAATAGCCTTTCAAAAACACCATCATTACATCATATTCATAATCACTTTATTCTCAAAGTATTCATAAAGCATGTACATAAATATCATGATCATACAAAATTCTCATAATTTGCCCTTCAAAGACCATAGATCACATTCAATCAACATACCTAGAATTAATACATTAGGCATGGATAATAACACGATTCAAGTAATCAATTCATAACATTCATAATTTTATAACATTCTACTTGCATCAATCAATACCCACACTTGAGATCCAATTTGGGAAAATAGGGGAATTCATGGATTATTGAGGAATTCAACTTAAAATCATATAGAATCATCAATATATCCATAAAAAACACAATTAAATCATTAAAAACGAATTTGAAAGGAATCCATGAGATTGAAGTCAAACCCTAACTTTTGGGTTTTCTAGCTTTGAAATTGGGGGTTTTGGAGGGGCACTATGGGTGAAGACTACCCATAGATGAAGAGCTATCATACCTTTGTGAAGAATTCCCACGAATTTGAGGAGAAAAATCTTGATTCTTCAAGCCCTAGAATCAACTTTCTTCTTTTTCTTCCTTAGAGTTCTATAGAGAGAAATTTTGGAGAAGATGAACTCTTTTGGGTTTTGATTTGGGTTTTTGGGAAATAATGAAGTGAATGGGTTGGTTAATGACTTAAAAGGGATTATATAAGTGTATAAAAACAATACAAAACGACCTCATTTAATAACTACCTAAATTGGAATTACCTAAAATAACCCCCACTTTAAAGTGGGGTGCCCAGGGACCACGCCCATGTTCACGACTCGTCAAGGGCACCACGGCTCGTGGTGGTGCCCGTGGTCCCTTAACCAGTAGCCACCTTAACCTTGGCAAGCCCCTCATGAGGTGAAGGCAACCCCACGAGCCTTCCCACGGTCCGTGGTCTTCACCACGAGCCATGAAGTGGCTCGTGAAGGGGAGCCATTTTGGGGAAGCATTGAGGGGTTCACTGCCTCAACTCCACGAGTGGCCCCACGAGCCGTGAAGGCTCTCGTGGTCTTAGGTAGTGCCATGGAAAGCTTGGGGCAGCCTTGGCTCTTGCCTTGGCCCTTGCCCCCTTGCCTTGGCTCATGCCCTTTAATCTTGACTTGCAGCCCTCAAACTTAACCCTAGATGGTCTATTAAACTACAGGGTGTTACATTATCTCCCCTTGGGGACATTCGTCCTCGAATGACAATTCTAAACACTTCTTAAAGGATCGACTCTCGATTAGCAACCCATCATGCATAAAACATAAAAATATTGTACAATATAAAGGAGGAAACATAAACTCCATCTCAACATACTCAAAGCAACACAAGGAAGTAGGATCTACATCTCATAACTCATTGTGTAAGAAAACTTCTACATTTCTCAATTTTATTGGAGGACCTACCTTCTCCAACTCAAAGCATGTTTAACTAAATAACATGGATCAAATTATGCAATTACTCTCAAAAGCATATTAGACATGTTCATCAATTCATCTTATGAAGTCAAATAGGTAACTCTTACCCGATGCACAACAACATGAGGAACTTCAATCGTAAAAACTCATTTTCTTACTATACATGAATTTCATCAAGAACATGCATAATACAAGGAAATTATGGAACACATACAACATCCAAGACTCCACAATCCTGAAACAAGTCAAGGGAAACTTATCCTCTCAAGCTAAAGGAGGAATAGAAGGAAGAGATAAGGATATCGAGACATCTCATTGGCCCTTGGTCTCCCAAGTACCACCCTCACCTACAACTCTCACTCAAAGACCACTCCTTCACACTTTTATGAAAGCAATTTCCTCATTCTTCTATTACTTGACTTGTTGGTCTAAGACCTCTACCGGTACTTTTAAATTAGAAAGGTTCTCATTTAAGCACTCTAGCTCACAAGCAACCTTACCAACACCACTCAAGATCTCATATGAGCCTACCAAATCGGAACTAAACTTCTCAAACTCACTACACCTCTTAAGGTGAGAATTTCAAGCCATCCCAAATCATGAACATCTAGAACACTCAACGACCTTTCTATCTAAGCACATTATCTCCCCTTTGGGAGTAAGCCTATACAGACTTTTCTAAGCACCATTTCTTTCAACTCTAAGGTTAGCCCAAGTTATCACTAATCCTTCACATCTTTCACACAATGTGATTCTAAACCATGGTAAATACACTTCTACCCTCTTTTAAAGGAGTCTACTCACTCAACACATCTAGGCATCACTTAAATACCTTATTCATCAAATCCTCTAACACACCTTAAAACTCATCATGACTAAGTCGGGTTCTACCAACAAACACACATAACCATAATGCAACCCATTTCTACCAAAGGATATCATCTAAACCTATCATATCAAGTCCCATATAGTCACATAGCCATAATTGGCATCACTACCAACATTTTCTCCCTCGATCCTTGTAGCTAGCATCAGCCTTTCAAGTGGTCATATCATGAAGACCATCGGATAAGGAGTAGGAGAGAGACCTTATAGAGTTAAACTATATGGCACGACTTAGAGAATGAAGAAGTGAGATTTCCTAACATACAATACCCTACTATTCATAAATGTGGCACGGTTCACACTACGAACAAGACTCTACTAGACGTGGTTTGAGACGTCCTAGAACCATTCCAAAACCTTGTGCTCTGAAACCAAGTTTGTCACGACCTAGGAGTACCCCCTAGATGTGACATGACATACAAGACTCTAAAAAGCCTCATACAAGCCTCTTAGCATATCATAACATAAGATAATAGGAAATGGTGCGGAAATTTAAAACTTTTCTTTACAATCGAAATCTATTATAAAAACAAGCGGAAGTCTACCATTGTCTCAAACCATCTATAACCATTTAAACTAAAACTTTGGGACGCAGCCCATACAAAAGTCTAAAACATAAAAGAAGGACTTAAATGACATGGTGTTCAAGCCCCCGAATTCTATGAGGACTCGCCATAACTTCTCTTCTTGATCTACTATGAACCTAGCCACGAGGATGGAAGTCGATGTCACCAAACCCTACACTTTGGGGAAAATGTAGAAAATATGGGTTAGTACAAAAATGCACTAAGTATGATAGTCATGCATAAAAACGTTGAAAATATGCTAAAAAGGATATTTTAGTTGAAAAGCATGCACTTTATTAAGTTTGAGAATCATCATGCACTTTTAGTGTAAAAGCATAAGTCATAAGCATATTCAACATATAGATCATCATAGCATAATATAACCATCTCATAAGTAACCATAAGTTATACTTGTGTAATGCATAGATAAGATCATATAATATCATCTACACTAAGTACCACTTTTAGGCCACCATAATCATACTTACTATTCTTTTATATCATCCTTAGGTAATACTCATAGACAAGGAAAAACTTCACATTTACTAAGTCATATCAAGGAAAGCAACTCATAGCAACAATCCACATTAAGCATACTTCATTTCATAAATCATCATAACATAAAAGGAACACACCATAACTACTCTCAAAGCCTACTTGTGCAATGCATGGATGAATTCACATAACCCCACCCACACTAAGTAGTGCTTTTTGAGTAACCATAGTTCATAATTCATCTTCATGTTCATAATGGGAATAAGCCTTAACCGACATAGACCATGTGAGCATAACATGGAATCCGGTGTCATTATGCTCACATGGTCTCATGTCAGTTAAGGCTTATTCCCACAACAACAAGAACCAGAATATGAACTATGAACTATGATTACTCAAGAAGCTTTTATATGAGTCTTCAAGGTCTTAAAGGTAATCAATATGAATATTGGCCTAAAGAGGTTTACTAAGCCTGGGTTAGATTTATGGGGTCTTAATCATGCATTGCACAAGTATGCTTTGAGGGTATTTATGAAGTGTTTCTCTTATGATATGATGATCAATGGATTCACTATGGTTATGACTTATGCTTCCACTATCTTCATGATGTTCAAACTTCGTAAATTGCATACATTTAAATGAAATGTCCCTTTTAGCATGTTTTCAATGTTTTTATGCATGGCTATCATACTTAGTACATTTTTTTGCTAACCCCTACTTTTCCTACATCTTCCCCAAGAGTACGGTCCGGTTCTTGAGGTGATCATTCTAGTGGCTAGTGCTTGGACTTTGCTACCTTCTAAGCTTGTTGGTGAGTCCTCATGGTTCGAGGATGGCTTTTTCTCATGATGTAGTTTCCTTTATTGTATTTCCCTTTTCGGACATGTTGTATGGGCTAGGCCCTATTTCATTCAAGTATTGTAATAGATGGCTATATTGAGACAAGTCTAGACCTCTGCTTTCGTTTATGAAAATCTTTCAAGACTTGAAATGTGTTTTTACTCTTTATTGCTTTATGCTTATGTTATGATATGCTAAGTGGCTTACATGAAGCCTTTCGGGGTTCTATGTGTCTTGTTACATCTAAGGGGTACCCTAGGTCGTGATAGGAAGTATCCCATAGATGAAACAACATCATACTTGTAACAACCCTCTCGGAAGGATGCTACCACTTAAAGGAGAAATCTAATTTAATTATTGCGACATTTAAAAGAGATTAACAAAGGGCATATTGATTTTAGTCTAGTAGAGGAATTAGGTTCATAGAAAAGAAAATAGTTAAAGAAGTGAAACCTGCCCATTTACACGTTAATTTAATGCCAAACTGAAACTGCGTAACATTTTATCTTATGGCGGAAGAACCCTTCCAAAATAATCTAAGCAAATAACTTACTAGGTTTTCGTGCATATTTCATCCTCACACTTAAAATAGTATAAAAGAATATTACCAACTTCCGAGTTCAAACATTTTCCGGTTCATGCTTCATACAAACATTCAAAACAAATAGTAATTTAGTATATTACAAGACTTGGATTTACACACTCCAAAAAGAACAAAACATATAGCCATACTTATATTACAACCCATGGTTACATGATCAAATTAGCCTTCAAAATTTCATGTAAATGTACAACATATAGATCATGTACAAGTCCCAAGATTTATGCAAACTATACATGCCAATATGCAAATGTGATTTTCCCATAAAACTCGCAAAAACTCCGCCTCCAATGGTCAACTTCAAGTATCCCCTCGAACGTTCCCTACGATAGAAACAACTATCGCTAAGCATAAAGCTTAGTGGTGTAAAAACTATATGTGTGGAGCCGCTAGATTCACCAAGTTACCTTTCAAAAGTCATGGACAACACAATTGAAACATAATAAATAAATCAAGTAAACAATATATTAAGGGTATCAAGTTTTATATTTAAAGATTCAAGTGTCAAGAACGTTTATAGCACAATTTCCCAAGAGATCCAATACCAATGCTCGCCCAATATATACATCATACCTTCACACCCAGAATAACCAAGTATCAAGAAGGGTCAAAGCCCAATAATCAAGAGAATCAAGAACCATATTAAAATTGGCTTCCTAGTTCATACTTAAAATGGACAACTTCCATACTTAAGACGAACCAACACTCCAGAGTCAAGATGGCAAATAATCTGAATCAATAGGCATGCCAATAGTGACAAAATTGAATCCACAAGAAGGACAAAGTCCCAACAATAATGCCAGGTGATCAAGCAATTCGTACAAGTGAGCGAGTTACACAAGTGTCTTGAAAGTCTCAGAGAATATCAATACGACAATACAACGTGACAAGAAGTAACCAAGGTATCGAGATAACCCTTCAAATATACAAGCAGATAACAAGAGTACAAGTACAAGTTTATACGCAAACCTCGGGCTTTAGTATAGAAATAGTCCAACAAAACTTCAAGAATTCAAACCGTAGCCCGACCAACGTATCAAGGTTCTCAACTTGTACACGAGTATATATAACCTTAAAAATACAATTAAATAACTTCTTTAACTTCTATTAGCTCAATAATGTTGACGTAAAACAGAATCATCATCACAAGTAAGCCTAGCATGTACAAATACAACAATGCTCCCAAAACAGTGAATCTGTCCAGCCTGATACCTCAAGTCGCAACTTAGATTTGAAAAGGAAAAATGCAAAACTAGACTTATATCCTTCATTAAAGATGTAGGTACATCTCTTAAGGTTGCGAATAAACAAAAAATCACCGCAAATTATATTTTGTACAAAAAGATATATTAAAAACATTAATAGTTGATCATACAGGATTTCAAATTCCAAAATCTGGACAGAACTTGCCCTATGTTGCGTCCTATATTCCGAATCCATAACAAATAAATTAGAGTTTTGCATAAACATAAGAGATATAGGTATACAAATTAGTTTTCCAAATCATATTTGTTCACTATAAACGAAGTTCTAGAGAACAAGATATGCATAAAATATCAAACACTACCCAACTCAGAAACTGATTTCATCACTTACCAAAGTGAAGGGTGTGTCTCGAATTCTAGCCAAAAGGACCAAGGTTTTCTTTAAATTTTGTGAGTAATATGGTTAGAGGAAGTTCTACCGGTTTCTTAGAGTTAAGGAACACAAATTCTTATAAAGGAGGTGTGAAAATATATATTATAAAAGTGATGTTTATCACTTACTAGATATAGCCAAAAGTCAAAGTTGGCTGCCAAAAAGTAAAAAGTTTGTTGCCCAAAAGTAAACATATATCCCAATATGTATATATCTCACCTCTCTTCCAAGTTATAAATAATTCCAATTAGAAAATTACATAAATACCCCAATACAATACCATAAATTACGATCACAATAAAGCAAGTCTGCAAATATCATAAAATTTCAAGTTCCCAAAATGAGAATAAAACATTTGTTGTAATTAAGCAATGATGTATCGACATCCGACTCTTGGTTAGTATTTAGGGGTATTACAATATCTAAGTCACAATGCCCTCAAAACATTGAAGATTGGGAGACTTGATCTTGACCTAGCTCTAATTTCTTCCTTCTTCTTCCAACTTCTAGAGAGAAAATATTTGAGAGGGAATTTTGTGTTTTCTTTTGTGATTTGAGAAAATGACTTGAATGGGGGATTTTGGGGGTTAAAATACTTATATAGGTGTTTTATAATTAGGAAAAACGACGTCACTTCAATTAAATTAAAACTGAAAAAATACCTTTATGCCCGTAAACTTAACCTCTAGGTGATGACCTACTGACCAGTCGACAGACCGTGGTTTGACCCATGGCCTGTCCTGGTGAGCCGTGGTTCCTTGTCAAAGTTTTTTGGCCAACGACGACCCCATGACCCACGGGTCGTAGTCCCACCTACGGTCCATAGGTGGCACTGTGGATGGAACGTGGTGTTGCTGAAATTTGCTTAGTTTTTCCCATTTTTGGATACGGGGTGTTACACTAGCCCTCTCACTTAGCCCTAGTTTAGCCTAATAGATTCCGGGGTGTTACACAAGTTTTGATTACTATGAGGTGTCAGATTCATAGGCTAATACCCATGAAAATTCAAGGAATTTGGGTAATTCCTAAATAAGGGCATGTAAATGCGAAAATAGGCGTTTAGAATAGAGTGAGTAGCCGCAGTGGTTCCCAAACTGATTACAGAGGTCCTCATAAAATAATTTTAAAAAAATTGGGTGCTCTGAAGCGCCAGATCCATGCGATAAGACACACGAAAAAATTGAGGTAATAGGGTAATTCCTAAAAAAGCATGTAAATGCGAAAATAGGCATTAAAGAAATTGTGTGAGTATACATGGTGGTTCCCCAACTCATTACGGAGGTCCTCATAAAGTTTTTTTATAAAAAAATTTGGTGCTTCGAGGCTTGATATCCATGGGCTAATACACACTAAAAATCGAGGAATTTGGGTAATTCCTAAAAAGGTAAACACGGAAATAGGCTTTAAAAATGGTGTGAGTATACGTGGTGGTTCCCCATATCCTTACAGAGGTCCTCATAAAGTATTTTAAAAAACAAATTTGGATGGTCCAAGGTGCTAGATCCATGGGCTAATACACACAAAAAATTGAGGATTTGGGTAATTCCTAAAAAGGGGAATGTAAATGCGAAAATAGGCGTTAAAAATGGTGTAAGTATACGTGGTCGTTCCCCAACTCTTTAAAGAGGCCCTCATAAAGTTTTTTTAGAAAAAAAATTAGGGTGCTACGAGGAGCTAGAACCATGGGATAATACACATAAAAATCAAGGAACTTAGGTAATTTCTAACAAAGGACCTATAAATGCGGAAATAGGCGTTAAAATGGTGTGAGTATACGTGGTGGTTCCCTAACTCATTATAGAGGTCCTCATAAGGTATTTTTAGAAAAAATTTTGGTTGTTCGAGGCGCCAGATCCATGGGCTAATACATACGAAAAATAGAGGAATTTGGTTAATTCCTAAAAAGGGCATGTAAATGCGAAAATAGGTGTTAAAAATGGTGTGAGTATGCGTGGTGGTTCCCCAATTTATTACGGAGGTCCTCCTAAAGTTTTTTAAGAAAAAAAAATTGGGCGCACCGAGGCGCCAGATCCATGGGCTTATACACACAAAAAATTGAGTAATTTGGGTATTTTTTTTAAAAAGGCCTATAAATAAGAAAATAGGCGTTAAAATGGTGTGATATACGTAGTGATTTCCCAACTCATTACGAAGGTCCTCATAAAGTTTTTTCAGAAAAAACTTTTGGATGCTTTGAGACGCCAAATCCATGGGGCTAATACACACGAAAAATTGAGGAATTTGCTTAATTCTTAAAAAAATGTTTGTAGATGTGGAAATAGGCATTAAAATGGTGTGAGTATACATGGTGGTTCCACAACTCATTACAGAGATCCTCATAATATTTTTTAGAAAAAAAAAATTGAGTGCTCCAAGAAGCTAGATCCATGGGCTAATACACATGAAAAATCAAGGAATTTGGGTGATTCCTAAAAAAGGTCTGTAAATGCGGAAATAGGCGTTAAAAATGGTGTGAGTATATGTGGTGGTTCCCCAACTCATAACAGGGGTCCTCATAAAAAAATGGGTTTCCGAGACACCCGATTTATATGCTAATACGGATGAAAAATCATGGAAATTGGGTAATTCCTAAAAAGATCTGTAAATGCAGAAATAGACGTTAAAATGGAGTGAGTATTTGTGGTGGTTCCCCGACTCATTACGGAGGTCCTCATAAAAAAATTTAGAATTTTTTTTTGGGTGCTTTGAGGTGCACCTACACACGAAAAATAAAGAAAGTCGCGTAATTCCTAAATGTGGCTTGTACATGCAAAAATATGCCTGAAAAAAATGGTGAGACTATATGTAACACTTCCCCAGCTCATTATAGAGTTCCTTATAAAATTTTCAGACAAAAAATCTGGGTGCTTTGAGGCGCAAGATCCATGAGCTAGTACCCACGAAAAAATAAAAAAGTCGCATGATTCCTAAAAGTAGCTTGTAAATGCTAAAATATACCATAAAAATAGTGGGATTGTACATAACGCTTCCCCATCACATGAATTTATTTAAGAAAGAAACACTTATTATTTTAATAAAGTTTGAATGGTATTAAGACACTGTTATAGATCAGATTCATTCAGACCTATTAAGACACATTAAGATTTCAAAAAAATTTGGACTTAATGGGCTGAATCTGAATGATTAAGATTCTGACCTAAAAACTGAACACACTTAATGGGCTGAATCTGAATGATTAAGATTCAGACATCATTAAGCGCAAACAAATGAGGCCTAAATGTACCTAAAGCCTATAGTGACACTAGATCTAATGACAATAATTAACTAATGTCGGTAAAAACTTTATCACTATTTCTTAATATGTATATTTATTGCTGCTAAAAGTCCACCAAAATAATAGCCAGCAAATGTAGAATATTTGTACATTATCACAAGACATAAACAAAATATGTATATTTGATATCCAGACTCCACTTAACCAATCTAGCTGGTGACCTTTGCAATTGTTCTTTGTTTAATTAATCTTCATTATTTTTCTTGTAACATGAATATTGTCATCTCTATGAATTATTAGTAAAAAAGTTAAGTTTTCAATATCTCACGTAAAATACGAATTGATAGTCCTTCATCAACTTGGATTACAGGAATCATGCATAATGTCCATTTGCATGGGAAAAATGGTCACATGTTTCCCGAACAGGTTAATTTGATTACAAGTTGGATTCAGAATTTGAATTTTATGGATTTTTATATCACCGAAAGTCAATAGACTACTAAAAATTACTATTTTTCCACTGGCTTTTTTCACCAAAAAATGTACATTCGCTATTTCTATAGATATTTTGATTGAATCGATGAGAATAAAAAATAGTAATGTTTTCCTACGGAAATATTAGGAAGTTTCTCACTATTTCAGTGAGAATTTGTTTTCTACCATACATTTTCCTAATGAGCTGGTTTGGTGGGAAATAAATGAAAAAAATCAAGTTCTGTAGCATAATATTTTCACTTATTCGGAATGGAAAAAATCTTTGTTTTTAATTGTAATATAATGCAATAATAATTGGGTTGACAGTCAAATTAATATTTATAAATGTATATTGAACTCGTGTATGCATGCACATTACAAGGTATGAAACTTGAGTCAACATCAATATAAGAATGTGTTGACGTGGGGTAGCATGAATTCTCCCAAGTAAATAACTATACTTTTAGGATGTGGTTCTCCCAGACAGGGGCGGAGGAACTAGGCGGAAAATATTACTATTTATACATGGTTAAAATTATTTCTTAGATATGTATAATAGATGTCGAACCTCCTTCCATTAGTTCGTATGTTTACTTCTCAGATTTTGAACCCCCTTAATAAAATCATGACTCCGCCATTGCTCCCAGATCGAATCGTTGTATCACCTTATTATAAGCATTTATCAAAATTCGAGTAAGATGAATATGGGAATATGTACTCCACCAGGTGAACCAGTCCAAGGATTATACTAATAATGACAATAACTTGTGATGCAATTCCAAAGTAGAAACGCCATATAATCGTCACTTCTATTTTATAGCATCTTGTATACTTTCCATTTTGAAAGATAATATTCGAATATTCGAATATTCAATAACTTATGAATGCGATTTATTTCTTTTGAGTTGTTAAGCATGAATGTGGGGGGATTCTCCATGTTAAAAGATAAAAATGTCATAATATTGTCAACATATTTTATTCACTAGAAAAAGAATTTACACACGCAAAAAAAAAGGAGATCAAAAGAAAGAAGAAGAATTAAGAAGGTGAATAGAATTTTGTCTACGGGAAAGTTGCAATAGATGATATTTAGTGGTGGAGCTAGAAGTCCGTAGCTAATATCTCACATGGTCACTCAACTAATGTTTCTTTTCCCAAAAAGTTACTTAGCTTTCTTTTGTTACCCTAAAGTCACTCAACTGTGGATTCTTTTCATAGAAAGTCACTTAACTAGAGTTCTTTTCACAAAAAGTCACTCAACTTTCTTTTATAATTTTCAAAGTCACTTAACTATGGATATTTTATACCTACAAAGTCACTCATATGTTGATATTTCACTTAGAAAATTACTCAATCAATTTAAATGAATTTTTACATAAAATTTTGTTGAAATGCAATTTTTTTTTTAAAAATAATAAGATGCTCATTTTAATTATTTTTTTAAATTTTATTGAAATACAATTTTTGTTTTAAATTAATTTCTTAAAAAATAATAAGATATTCATTTTAATTATTTTATTAAATTCTATTGAAACATAATTCTGTTCAAAACTATTTTTTTTTTTAAAATAAAATGTTTGTGTATCCAATACATAAATCGGTAAATAGAAAAGACTGAGATACATGAATAAACATTGTTATTTGTAAATTTTGGAATAGGGATAATACACGAATACCTAGATCACCTAAGCTATCTTGTAATCTCTAAATCTATGAAAAATGAAGCAACAAACAATTTTATTTTGAAATCCCTTCTGTGGAGCCACCACGAGACGTGAAGGCTCTCGTGGTCTTAGGCAGTGCCATGGCAAGCTTGGGGCAGCCTTGACGCTTGCCCCCTTGGCTTGGCTCATGCCCTCTAATCTTGACTTGTAGCCCTCAAACTTAACCCTGGATGGTCTATTAAACTACGGGGTGTTACAAAAAGGTTGCCTATGAGTTGGATTTGCCAAATGAGTTGGTCCTGGTTCATTCGATATTTCATGTTTCTATGCTGAAGAAGTGTATTGGAGATCCGGCATCCATTATTTCCCTAGAAGGGTTGGGAGTTGACGAAAGTCTTTCATATGAAGAGGTTCCGGTAGAGATCCTAGACAAGCAAGTCAAGAGATTGAGAAACAAGGAAATAACTTCCGTGAAGGTTTTATGGAGAAATCACTTAGTTGAGGGTGCTACTTGGGAGGCCGAGGCCCATATGAAGTCCTGATATCCACATCTTTTTCCTTCTACTTCTATTCAAGCTTGAGCTAAGTAGTTCCTCTTGAGTTTTCTTGTTCTGGGAGTCATGTGTGTTATATGTGTTTTTCTATGATTTCCTTATGTTAAACATGTTCTTGAGAAATTCGTGTTTAGTAAGAAAGTGAGTTTTTATGATTGATTTTCCTCATGTTGTTGTGCATTGAGTAAGAGTTGCATATATTCTTCATGAGATGAATTGTTGAACATGCTCAGTTGTGCTTTTTGGAAGCATATTGCATAAATGCTCTTTGAGATTTTGTTGAGCATGCTTTTACTTTGGACAAGGTAGTTCCTCCTATGAATATGAGAAATGTTGAGTTTTCATGCATAATGGGTTGTTAGATGTAGTTCCTACTTCCTTGTGATGCATTGATTATGTTTGAGATGGAGTTGATGTTTCCTCCTTTGAATTGTGCATAATTTTGATGTTTCATGCATATGATGGGCTTCTAGTCTTGAGTCTTTACTTCCATAAGGTGTCTAGATCGTCATTCGAGGACGAATGTTCCCAAAGGGGAGATATTGTAACACTCCGAAAATTAGTAGGCTAAACTATAGCTTAATGTGAGGGCTAGAGTCATGGATGTAACTCCCCGTACTTAAAAATAGAGGGTTTCGTGTTAGAACGTCAAGGTACGACCCCCAAGGACCAACCATGGGTCCTTGAGGAGGACCCTGGAAACTGCCCAAAAGCAGTGGACCACGGCAGGACCCACACCTTGTGGGTCAGTCCACACCACGTGGGTCGGTCCACACCACGTGGGTTAGTGAGGCTCGTGGATGGGGCCTGGGAGCTTATTTTAGGGTTAAGTTTAGGGCCATTTTGGGATTTTACGGTTTTAATTAATATTAAGTGATGTTGTTTTAGCCTAATTTTGACCACCTATATAAGAATTTTATACCACTAAATTAAGTCATTCACCTCATTATTTCTAAAACCCAAATCAATTCCCAAACTTCATCCTCACCAAAGAAATTCTCTCTCTAGAAAACTCAAAGAAGAAGAAGAAGGAAGCTGGAGCTAGGGTTGAAGAAGATAGGGTCTTCACATCAAATTCATAGGGCTTTGTGATCAAGGTATGGTAACTCTTCATCCATGGAGCCCCTTCAAAACCCCAATTTCAAAGATAGAAATCCCCAAAAGCTAGGGTTTGATTCCAAGTCATGGGTTCCTTCAAAAACGATTCTAATGCTTGAATTACTTTATATTATGATTGAATTGATGATTTATTATGGTTTTTATGTTGAGATCCCCAAGAACCCATGAAATTTCCTTATTCCCAAATTATGATCTTGTGATGTGGGTTTGTGAATGAAATAAGGATATTATGAGATTATGCTTGTAGTAATAGGGTTACTTGAATTATGTTAATATCCATGTATAATGTAGTGAATTCTAGATGTGTTGATTCGATATGAGCTTTGATCCTTGAAAGGGAAAATTATAATATTATGCATGTTTATGAAGTCTTTGTATATGTTTTAAGAACACTTTGAGAGTGAAGTGTCTATGATCATGATCTAGTTGTTGTGTTGTTGAAAGGTTATTCTCATATACACACTTATGCATGAATATGATATGATGTGAAAGGTTTTCTCACAATATGAAGATTCTAAGGTTGAAACGCTTTCTCACCTATTGAATCTATATGTAGACATGGACGGTGAAAGGTTATTCTCACACATGATCTAATGAGCTATATTAATGAATCAAGTTATGAATTAATATGTATTTCGTGGAAAGTAATGCTTAGCAGCGAGTGGATCTTGAATATGAGATGGAAAATTTTATACTAGTTGAGTCTGGCATCCCAATGGGACCTTTTACACTAGTTGAGTCCATGTTCCCAAAGTATGTCTCATGATATGGAGACTTTCTACCTTAGTTGAGTCCGGGTTTCTAGTAGCAATCTCCTTATCTCATAAATTATGTGCCCCCATAGGTTATTTAGCTAGTGGATCCACCTAACCTAAGAGTATGGTTCTGCCTTAGGCATGTAGGATAACCCTTTTCGGTGTGGGTATCATTAGGGGTTCATGTATAGCTCACATGGTCTCATGTCGATTTAGGCTTATTCCCACAACAACAAGAACAGGAATATGAACTATGAACTATGATTACTCAAGAAGCTTTTATATGAGTCTTCAAGGTCTTAAAGGTAATCAATATTGGCCTAAAGAGGTTTACTTAGCATGGGTGAGATTTATGGGGTCTTAATCATGCATTGCAAAAGTATGCTTTAAGGGTATTTATGAAGTGTTTCTCTTATGATATGATGATCAATGTATTCACTATGGCTATGACTTATGTTTCCACTATCTTCATGATGTTCAAACTTAGTAAATTGCATACATTCAAATGAAATGTCCCTTTTAGTTTCAATGTTTTTATGCATGGCTATCATACTTAGTACATTTTTGTGCTAACCCCTACTTTTCCTACATTTTTCCCAAGTGTACGGTTCGATTCTCGAGGTCATCATTCTAACGGCTAATGTTTGAACTTTGCTACCTTCCAAGCTTGTTGGTGAGTCCTCATGGTTCGAGGACGGCTTTTTCTCATGATGTAGTTTCCTTTATTGTATTTCCCTTTTCGTACATGTTGTATGGGCTAGGCCCTATTTCATTCAAGTATTGTATTAGATGGCTATATTGAGACAAGTCTAGACCTCCGCTTTCCTCTATGAAAATCTTTTAAGACCTGAAATGTGTTTTTACTCTTTATTGTTCTATGTTTATGTTATGATATGCTAAGTGGCTTACATGAGCCTTTCGGAGTTCTATGTGCCTTGTTACATCTAAGGGGTACCCTAGGTCGTGACAAAAAGGATCCCATAGATGAAACAACATCATACCTTAGTCACAATTCCCTCAAAATATTGAAGATTGGGAGACTTGATCTTGACCTAGCTCCAATTTCTTCCTTCTTCTTCAAACTTCTAGAGAGAAAATATTTGAGAGGGAATTTTGTGTTTTCTTTTGTGATTTGAGAAAATGACTTAAATGGGGGATTTTGGGGGTTAAAATACTTATATAGGTGTTTTATAATTAGGAAAAACGACACCACTTCAATTAAATTAAAACTTAAAAAGACCCTTATGCTCCTAAACTTAACCTCTAGGTGACGACCTACGGACCCAGTCAACGGACCGTGGTCAGACCCATGGCCCGTCCTAGTGAGCCGTGGTTCCTTGTCATAGTTTTTTGGCCAACGACGACCCCATGACCCACGGGCCGTAGTCCTACCTACGGTCCGTAGGTGGCACCGTGGATGGAACCTGGTGTTGCTGAAATTTGCTTAGTTTTTCCCCTTTTAGGATACGGGGTGTTACACTAGCCCTCTCACTTAGCCCTAGTTTAGCCTAATAGATTTCGGGGTGTTACACAAGTTTTGATTACTGTGAGGTGTCAGATCCATGGGCTAATATCCATGAAAACTCAAGGAATTTGGGTAATTCCTAAATAAGGGCATGAAAATGCGGAAATAGGCGTTCAAAATAGAGTGAGTAGCCGCAGTGATTCCCAAACTCATTACAGAGGTCCTCATAAAAAAAAAAATTAAAAAACAATTGGCTACTCTGAAGCGCCAGATCCATGGGATAAGACACACGAAAAATTGAGGTAATTGGGTAATTCCTAAAAAGGCATGTAAATGCGGAAATAGGCTTTAAAGAAATTGTGTGAGTATATATGGTGGTTCCCCGACTCATTATGGAGGTCCTCATAAAGCTTTTTATAAAAAAAATTGGTGTTTTGAGGCTTGACGAAAAATTGAGGAATTTGGGTAATTCCTAAAAAGGGACTTGTAAATGCGAAAATAGGCTTTAAAAATGCTGTGAGTATACATGGTGGTTCTCCAACTCCTTACGGCAATCATCCACATAAAGTGTTTTAAAAAACAAATTTGGGTTGTCCAAGACACCAGATCCATGGGCTAATACACATAAAAAATTGAGGATTTGGGTAAGTCCTAAAAAGGGGCATGTAAATGCGAAAATAGGCGTTAAAAATGGTGTAAGTATACGTGGTCATTCCACAACTCTTTAAACAGGCCCTCATAAAGTTTTTTTAGAAAAAAAGTTAGGGTGCTCTGAGGAGCTAGAACCATGGGAATTTACACATGAAAATCAAGGAACTTGGGTAATTTCTAACAAAGGACCTATAAATGCGGAATTACGCGTTAAAATGGTGTGAGTATACGTGGTGATTCCCTAACTCATTACAGAGGTCCTCATAAAATATTTTTAGAAAAAACTTTTGGTTGCTCCGAGGCGGCATATCCATAGGCTAAAACACACGAAAAATTGAGGAATTTGGTTAATTCCTAAAAAGGGCATGTAAATGCGAAAATAGACATTAAAAATGGTGTGAGTATACGTGGTGGTTTCCCAACTTATTACAGAGGTCCTCATAAAGTTTTTTTAGAAAAATAATTTGGGTGCTCCGAGGCGCCAGATCCATGGAAAATCGAGGAATTTGCGTATTTTCTAAAAAAAATGCTTGTAGATGCGGAAATAGGCATAAAATGGTGTGAGTATACAAGGTGGTTCCCCAACTTATTACAGACGTCCTCATAATGTTTTTTAGAAGAAAAAAAATTGAGTGCTCCAAGAAGCTAGATCCATGGGCTAATACACATGAAAAATCGAGGAATTTGGGTGATTCCTAAAAAAAGTTTGTAAATGCGGAAATAGGCGTTAAAAATGGTGTGAGTATACGTGGTAGTTCCCTAACTTATAACAGAGGTCCTCATAAAATTTTCAAAAAAAAATTGGGTTTTCGAGACACCCGATTTATGGGATAATACGCACGAAAAATCGTGGAAATTGGGTAATTTCTAAAATGGTCTGTAAATACGAAAATAGGCGTTAAAATGGTGTGAGTATTCGTGGTGGTTCCCCGACTCATTATGGAGGTCCTCATAAAATAATTTCAGAAAAAAATTTGGGTGCTTTGAGGTGCCAGGTACACAAGAAAAACAAAGAAAGTCGTGTAATTCTTAAATGTGGCTTGTAAATGCGAAAATATGCCTGAAAAAATGGTGAGACTATTTGTAACACTTCCCCAGCTCATTATAGAGTTCCTTATAAAATTTTCAGACAAAAATTTTGGGTGCTTTGAGGCGCAAGATCCATGAGCTAGTACCCACGAAAAAATAAGAAAGTTGCATAATTCCTAAAAGTAGCTTGTAAATGCGAAAATATGCCTTAAAAATGGTGGGACTGTACGTAACGCTTTCCCATCAGATGATTTATTTACGAAAGAAACACTTATTATTTTAATAGAGTTTGAATGGTATTAAGACATTGTTATAGATCTGATTCATTCAGACTTATTAAGACGCATTAAGAGTTTAAAAAAAAATTGGACTTAATGGGCTGAATCTGAATGATTAAGATTCTGACCTAAAAATTGAACAAACTTAATGGGCTGAATCTGAATGATTAAGATTCAGACCTCCATTAAGCGCAACCAAATGAGGCCTAAATGTACCTAAAGCCTATAGTGACACTAGATCTAATGACAATAATTAACTAATGCCGGTAAAGACTTTATCACTCTTTCTTAATATGTGTATTTATTGCTGCTAAAAGTTGATTATCTTGTATTGATCCACCAAAATAATAGCCAGCAAATATAGAATATTTGTACATTATCACATGACATAAATAAAATATGTATATTTGATATCCAGACTCCACTTAACCAATCTAGCTGGCGACCTTAGCAATTGTTCTTTGTTTAATTAATCTTCATTATTTTTCTTGTAACATGAATATTGTCATCTCTATGAATTATTAGTAAAAAACTTAAGTTTGCAATCTCTCACGTAAAATACGAATTGATATTCCTTCATCAACTTGGATTACAGGAATCATGCATAATGTCCATTTGCATGGGAAAAATGGTCACCTTTTTCCCGAACAGGTTAATTTGATTACAAGTTGGATTCAGAATTTGAATTTTATGGATTTTTATATCACCGAAAGTCAATAGACTACTAAAAATTACTATTTTTCCACTGACTTTTTTCACCAAAAAATGTACGTTCGCTATTTCTATAGATATTTTGATTGAATCGATGAGAATAAAAAATAGTAATGTTTTCCTACGGAAATATTAGGAAGTTTCTCACTATTTCGATGAGAATTTGTTTTCTACCATACATTCCCCCAATGAGCTGGTTTGGTGGGAAATAAATGAAAAAAATCAAATTCTATAGCATAATTTTTTCACTTATTCGAAATGGGAAAAATCTTTGTTTTTAGTAGTAATATAATGCAATAATAAATGGGTTGACAGTCAAATTAATATTATTTATAAATGTATATTGAACTTTTGTATGCATGCATCAATATAAGAATGTGTTGACTTGGGGTAGCATGAATTCTCCCAAGTAAATAACTATACTTTTAGGATGTGGTTCTCCCAGACAGGGGCGGAGGAACTAGGCGGAAAACATTACTATTTATACATGGTTAAAATTATTTTTTAGATATGTATAATAGATGTCGAACCTCCTTCCATTAGTTCGTGTGTTTACTTCTCAAATTTTGAATCCCTTTATTAAAAATCCTGGCTCCGCCACTGCTCCCAGATCGAATCATTGTATCACCTTATTATAAACATTTATCAAAATTCGAGTAAGATGAATATGGGAATATGTACTCCACCAGGTGAACCAGTCCTAAGATCATACTAATAATGACAACAACTTGTGATACAATTCCAAAGTAGAAACGCCATATAATCGTCATCACTTCTATTTTATAGCATCTTGTATACTTTCCATTTTGAAAGATAATATTCGAATATTCGAATATTCAATAACTTATGAATGCGATTTATTTCTTTTGAGTTGTTAAGCATGAATGTGGGGGGATTCTCCATGTTAAAAGATAAAAATGTCATAACATTGTCAACATATTTTATTCACTAGAAAAAGAATTTACACACGCACAAAAAAAAGGAGATCAAAAGAAAGAAGAAGAATTAAGAAGGTGAATAGAATTTTGTCTACTGGCAAGTTGCAATAGATGAGATTTAGTGGTGGAGCTAGAATTCCGTAGCTAATATCTCACATTGTCACTCAAATAATGGTTCTTTTCACAAAAAACTCACTTAGCCTTCTTTTATAACCCTAAAGTCACTCAACTGTGGATTTTTTTCATAGAAAGTCACTTAACTAGAGTTCTTTACACAGAAAGTCACTCAACTTTGTTTTATAATTTCAAAATGACTTAACTATGGATATTTTATACCTACAAAGTCACTCATATGTTGATATTTCACTTAGAAAGTCACTCAATCAATTTAAATGATTTTTTACATAAAATTTTGTTGAAATGCAATTTTTTTAAAAATATTAATATGCTCATTTTAATTATTTTATTAAACTTTATTGAAACACAATTTTTGTTTTAAACTAATTTCTTAGAAAATAATAAGATATTCATTTTAATTATTTTATTAAATTCTATTGAAACATAATTCTGTTCAAAACTATTATTTTTTTTTAAAATAAAATGTTTGTGTATCCAATACATAAATCGGTAAATAGAAATAACTGAGATACATGAATAAACATTGTTATTTGTAAATTTTGGAATAGGGATAATACACGAATACCTAGATCACCTAAGCTATCTTGTAATCTCTAAATCTATGAAAAATGAAGCAACAAACAATTTTATTTTGAAATTCCTTCTGTGAGAAAGAAAGAGTTTAAGAAAGAACTTAGCTTTGATTATTTTCACAAACTATTGGAGTTTAAATAACTAAGTATTTATGTCCTAAAAGGAAAGAAAATCAATACCGAATCAATACAAATCAATACAAATCAATATCAAATCAAGCTAGAGTAAATTTAGGAGTAAATCTACCTACTATATGTACACTTATGCTATAGAGTATTTCTAGGATTCTAACACTCCCCCTTAAGCCGGTGCATATAACTTGTTTTGGGACTAGCTAGGACTTGGTGAATATGTCAGCAAACTGATCACTTGATCGCATGAACCTTGTGACTATGTCTCCTGAAAGTACCTTTTCTCTAACAAAATGACAATCAATCTCTATGTGTTTGATCCTCTCGTGAAATAATGAATTTGATGCAATGTGAAGTGCAACTTGATTATCGCACACAAGTTCCATTTCTGTAGTATCTCCAAATTTCAACTCCTTCAGTAATTTCTTGATCCATATGAGTTCACATATTGCCACTTCCATAACCCGGTATTCTACTTCTGCATTAGATCTAGCAACCACATTTTTATTTTTTTTCCAAGCCACCAAATTTCCCCCAACTAGAACACAATATCCAGAAGTAGATCGTCTATCAAAGGGTGACCCTACCCAATCTGGATCTGAATATTCAATAATTTTTTTATGTCATCGATCTTCATAAAGAATTCATTTCCTTGGAATATATTTTATGTATCGAAGAATGTGAATAGCTGCATTCCAATGACTATCACAAGGAGAATTCAAGAACTGACTTACGACACTAACAGAGAAGGTGATATCAGTTCGAGTTACTGTGAGATAATTCAACTTTCCTGTCAGTCTTCTATATCTTCCTAGATTGCTAAAAGGCTCCCGCTAAACTGATAGGAGCTTAACATTTGAATCCATTGGAAAATCAATAGGGGTAACACCTCGAAATTTGGAAGAGGAAAGACGTCCAAAGAGAGCTACTAGTTCAATTCCACGAGATAAGTCAATGGTTCGTATGAAGTTTTATGGGTCATAGACCAGTCTTATAGGAAGTGGAAAAATTATTTTGAAAATCAAGCCATAGTAACACATTCCACAATTGACCAGGACGGTCCGTTGAATGGACTACAGACCATAGAAAGGTCCCATAGAAAGGTTCCAGATTTAGTGAAATTTTGAGTGTAAAGTTGGGTTCTACAGGTGGATTCTACGAACCGTAGAAATTTTGACAGTCTGTAGGAATGAGTCGTAGGATTTTCCGAAGATTTAGACCTCAGTCACTCGACCTACGGTTGACCAGTATGGTCTGTAGGTTGCAACCGTAGGGCTAACCGATAGTTATTTTTAAAGGGTGTTTTGGTTTTTTTCTAAGCACCAAATTTGTATACTACGTCGTTTTGCCTATAAATAATACCTTATAACTGATTTTACCCCTAAGTCTACCCATTCTCCTTCATTCCCCTAAAATTTCCAAAGTTCCTCTCAAAGATTTTCTCTCCGAGGCTCTCAAGGATTCTAGGGTTTCTTCAAGTACAAGTCTCATTTTCTTCACCAATTGCTTAGGGCTTCAATTTCAAGGTATGAAGGGAATTGATCAATGGATTTCATTCACCCGTTGAGTCCCAAAGTTTCTCCACATTCTCTGATTCAATTTCCCAAAATTGATTAGGTTTTCATTCAATTCCTCATGGATTATATTTGTATAGATTAAATTATTTGATTTTGATCATATTATGATTTTCTAAACTTAATTGCATGTTTTCCAATCAATTCCATATGAACTCATGTATTGATCATGATTTTGACTATGAACCCTAATTTATATGAATGTATAAAGAAGTTATGAGGTTATGAATGATGTTTTCATGAAAGACATGCATGATTTATGAAAATGAATATCTTATTATTTATGTTGCTTTAATATTAGCATCAATTTAATTGTGAAAGGTTTTCTCACATCAAGGGATC
Source organism: Solanum gracilifrons (assembly GCA_029582605.1). Classification (NCBI taxonomy): domain Eukaryota; kingdom Viridiplantae; phylum Streptophyta; class Magnoliopsida; order Solanales; family Solanaceae; genus Solanum; species Solanum gracilifrons. The sequence continues at coordinate 4,250 of JAJOOH010001359.1, read as the reverse complement.
ATGATTTGGTGAAAGGCTTTCTCACTCATGCATTATTCAATATTTAAGGAGTTATTCTATGATGTTTTTAGCTTAGATTAGTACTTTAATTGTGTTTTTCCATGGATGATGCTATGTTTATGATTACGACTAATTTTGTTGGGATTTTACTTAGCACCGATAGGATATTCATATGGAGGCTCTCATGTTAGTAGAGGTCGGCTCTTAAGTAGGAATCTCCTTGTCCCTAACTACGTGCCCCCGTATGTTGTCTTAAGTGACATATCTAGTGGATCCACCTAAGCTAAAAGTTACCCTTGCCCTGACAAGTAAGGATATGTCTTTTCGATGTGGGAGAAAGACACTGAACTCCATGTTATAGCTCACTTGATTTATGTCGGTTAATAGTAAATATCCCACAAAATGAACTAAGATATATTCAAATATTTTGAGAAACTTTCGTTATATTTTAAGATGCATTAACCATGTTCATGATTCATGATTCTTCTTTAAAGTTTTAACTATGTTTAGCTTGGTCATGCATTTCATTTTTTGATTATCTCCCCTTGTTATTACGATTTATGTTTTATGCATATCCCTCATACTTAGTACATTCCATGTACTAATGCATACTTGTGCCTACATTGTTTCACTAATATAGGGTTTGACGACTCATCTCCCTCCGTTCGTGGCTAGTTGATCACCTTAGAGATTGAAGACTTGGTGAGTCTTCATACTCTGACGACTGTGTCACCTTTAGTGCTTTCTTATGTCATTTACTTTTGGTTGTTGTACGTGGTGTACGGGTTCGTTCCGACCACTCCTATTGATGTTGTAGAAAGGCTTGTCAAGACAATGTTGAACTTCCGTTTTTAAATATCAAACTATTTTACTCATTTGAAATACTCTACTTTTGTTTATTATGTTGTATTGTATGTATGTAAAATGGCTTGTGTAGGGCCTTACAAGGTATTATAGGTCATGTCCGACTAGGGTATACTTTGGGTCGTGATAATAGGCCTATAATGTGTCATCCATATCTCTTCAAGAATATCAAATGCATATTTCCTTGATGAAATAACAATTTCGGATTTGAATTGAGCAACCTCAATCCCTAAGAAGTACCTCAATTGACCAAGATCCTTAGTCTAAAAGTGCTGGAAAAGGTTATTTTTCAATTTGGTAATTCCCTCATCATCATTGTATGTGATAACTATGTCATCAACATACACTACTAAATACATGCACAAACTTGGAGCAGAGTGAAAATAGAACAAAGAATGATTAGCTTCACTTCGTACCATGCCAAACTCCTGAATAACCATGTTTAACTTTCCAAATCATGCTTAAGGAGATTTTTTCAGGACATAGAGTGTTCGTCGTAGTATGAACACTATGTTACTAGACTCCCAATGAGCAACAAAATCAGGGGGTTTCTCCATATATACCTTATCTTTGAGATCTCTATGAATTAAGACATTTTCAATATCCCATTGGTAGAGAGGCCAATGACGATCCGCGACCATGGATAAAAAGAGACAGACTGAAGAAATCTTGGCCACAGGAGAGAGAGAGTATCACCATAGTCAAGATCAAAATTTATGTATAATTCTTGACTAGTAGTCAATATTTTAGGCGATCAATTTGTCCATCAGGTCCAAACTTCAACATATATACCCACTGACAACCAATTGTAGATTTTATCTAAAGGCAGGGGAACAAGATCTCAAGTACTACTAGAGTGTAAGGCGTATATCTCTTCAATTATAGCTTGTTGCTAGCCTGTACGAGAAATAGCTTCACATGTAGTCGTAGCAATAAACAATAGTAATGATACAACGGCAGACTAGGTCAGTGACAAACAATGATAGCTCAAATAAGTATAGATAGAATGAGGGTTACGAGTAGAGTGATTACCTTTCGAGTAGCTATGGAAGGACTATGTGTGGACAAGTCCTCAACATGCAAGGATTTTGGCTGAGGGCGTGAATCATCTGAGGGCGGACGATGATGAAAGGTTAATAGTGGTGGAGGTGTAAAGGAGGAACATTGAGTCATAGGAAATGATGTGAAAGGATAGACTATGGCAGGATACCCTAAATATGGAACTGATAAAACCTTATAAATGTCTAATTATTTAACAGAAGAGGATGTAAACTAGATATAACCTTCAAATAAGTAACATCAACTGACATAAGATATCACTGGAGGCCAGTGATAAGCATCGATATCCCTTCTATATCCTTGAATAACTAAGAAAGACACATTTAAGAGCATGGGGAGTGAATTTATCTTTTCCTGGAGTGAGTATATGGAAAAAAACATGTGCTTCTAAATACACGAGGTGAAAAGAGAATAAGGTTGACTTTGGGAAACAAAACAGACTGAGGTACATGATTATGAATAGTCGAGGAAGGCATACACTTAATCAGATAACAAGATGTGAGCATTGCATCCCCCCAAAATCGCAATGAAATATTTGCTTGCATGAGAAGAGTATGTGCAATCTAAAAAATATGCCTATCAGAACTCTATAATCCCATTTTATTATGTAGTGTAAGGACAAGATGTCTGATGAAGAATTTCATGGGAAGACATAATTTTTTTAAATTGAGATAATAAATATTCACGTGCATTATCACTATAAAAAATGTGAATAGAAACACTCAATTGGTTTTTTATTTTAGCACAGAAAGTTTGATATATGGGAAATAAATCAGAATGATCTTTCATTAAGAACATCTAACTGCACCTTGAGTAATCATCAATGAAGTAACAAAATACTTAAAATCTATTATAGAATTGACTCTACTAAGACCTCAAATATCATAATAAACTAAATGAAAAAGTGACTCTGCTCGATTATTAGGACTACGTGGAAAAGTAGCTCGGGTGTGCTTCCCTAATTGACATGACTCACAATAGAACTTAGACAACTTGGACAAGCTAGGTACCATCTTTTAAAGTTTGGATAAACTAAGATGTCCCAATCGTCTGTGGATTAAATCTAGAGAGTCTGAGATTGAACAAATTGTAATAGATTTGTTAGGATTGAGATAATAAAGTTCATCTCGCTCATGCCCTTCACCAATCATCCTTTCCGTACTGAGGTCCTGTATGAAAAGGAAGTCACTAAAAATGAGACTAAACAATTTAAGACCTTAGCCAAATGACTTATTGACAAGAGGCTAAAAGGACAATCATGGATAAAAAAAAACATTATTTAGAGTCAAGGAAGATAAAAGATTTGGTTGATCGACTCCGATTGTCATGGTTTGAGAACCATTAGCTAATCTAATAGTAGGAAGGGACTAAGAGTAAGTACTATTAGACAGCAAAGATTTGTTACCATAAATATGATCAGAAGCACCTGAGTCCATAACCCAAGGTCCAAGTGTGGTGGACTGTGAGATACAAACAATGTGATAATCAATTTGGGGAACAGAAGCTATTAATGAAGATGTTTGCCAACTCGCCTGATACCGAAGAAACTCATTGTATTGTACCTAAAAAAAAAAAACCAATTGATTGGTGGAATTATCATCAGTGTATTCAGTTTGAGCAACATGAACATATTTGGTTTACCATGTAGAAAGTAGCACACATCACACATCACACATCACAGGTATGACCCAATTTGTTACAAAAGCCACATTTTCATCATTGTTTCCCATACAGTCATCTATGTCGATTTACAATCTGAAATCCAGTCTGAGATGCTGAAGAATCTGCAGGTGGTACCAGATGACTATACAACATAGGTAATGTAGCTAGTCGTAACAATCGAGCAAACAGGTCATCCACAACAGGAACAATAGAGCAAGAAAAAATTTGATCTTGGACTGAGTCAAGATCACATGGAAGTTCAACAAGTGCAACAACTAGAAACATTTTTTGATGTTGCTCCAATTTCTTTTCAACACTTGAAGTAGCGAGCATTAACTCATTGAATTCTTCCATAGTTGCCTGAACCTGTCCAAGATAAGTCGACATATCCAAGTCCTATTTTTTAAGGTTAGTCAACTGAGAAATCTCATTATAAAAGAGGGATATGTCATTTGTGTATATCCCACGAGCCTTTTCCCAAATCAAGAAGCAAGTTTGGAACGGTCGAAAACGATGACATCAATTTTGAATCAATAGATTTCCATAACAAACTACACAATTGAGCATCAATCTTCTCTCATTTGCCCCTATCTTTTTCAGTAATATCCTTGGCATGTGTAACCAAGTGATCTTGAACACCTTGTCCCATACACCATAATTGAACA